>CAWVNZ010001940.1:0-43795 GCA_963930735.1 Dioctria linearis | reverse complement strand
ATTCAAAAAATAATTTTTTACTGTCTCAAATTTTAATTACGCCCAGGGATTGCCTTTTCTATAGTAAATTATTCAAAAAATAATTGTTTACTGTCGCAAATTTTAATTACGCCAGGGATTGCCTTTTGCTATAGTAAATTATTCAAAAATTCATTTTTTACTGTCTCAAATTTTAATTACGCCAGGGATTGCCTTTTCTATAGTAAATTTTTGCAAAAAATAATTGTTTAGTGTCTCAAATTTTAATTACGCCAGGGGATTGCCTTTTCTATAGTAAATTATTCAAAAAATAATTTTTTACTGTCGCAAATTATAATTACGCCAGGGATTGCCTTTTCTATAGTAAATTTTTTGCAAAAAATAATTGTTTAGTGTCTAAAATTTTAATTACGCCAGGGATTGCCTTTTCTATAGTAAATTATTCAAAAAATAATTTTTTACTGTCGCAAATTATAATTACGCCAGGGATTGCCTATTCTATAGTAAATTATTCAAAAAATAATTTTTTACTGTCTCAAATTTTAATTACGCCAGGGATTGCCTTTTCTATAGTAAATTATTCAAAAAATAATTTTTTACTGTCGCAAGTTTTAATTACGCCAGGGATTGCCTTTTCTATAGTAAATTTTGCAAAAATTAATTTTTTTACTATCGCACATTTTAAATACGCCAGGGATTGCCTTTTCTATAGTAAATTTTGCAAAAACTAATTTTTTACTGTCTCAAATTTTAATTACGCCAAGGATTGCCTTTTCTATAGTAAATTATTCAAAAAATAATTTTTTACTGTCGCAAATTTTAATTACGCCAGGGATTGCTTTTCTATAGTAAATTATTCAAAAAATAATTTTTTTCTGTCACACATTTTAATTACGCCAGGGATTGCCTTTTCTATAGTAAATTATTCAAAAAAATAATTTTTTTACTGTCGCAAATTTTAATTACGCCAGGGATTGCCTTTTCTATAGTAAATTATTCAAAAAATAATTGTTTAGTGTCGCAAATTTTAATTACGCCAGGGATTGCCTTTTCTATAGTAAATTATTCAAAAAATCATTTTTTACTGTCTCAAATTTTAATTACGCCAGGGATTGCCTTTTCTATATTAAATTTTGCAAAAAATAATTTTTTATTGTCGCAAATTATAATTACGCCAGGGATTGCCTTTTCTATAGTAAATTATTCAAAAAATAATTTTTTTACTGTCTCAAATTTTAAATACGCCAGGGATTTCCTTTTCTATATTAAATTATTCAAAAATTCATTTTTTACTGTCTCAAATTTTAATTACGCCAGGGATTGCCTTTTCTATAGTTAATTATTCAAAAAATAATTTTTTACTGTCGCAAATTTTAATTACGCCAGGATTGCCTTTTCTATAGTAAATTATTCAAAAAATAATTTTTTTACTGTCGCAAATTTTAATTACGCCAGGGATTGCCATTTCTATAGTAAATTATTCAAAAAATAAATGTTTAGTGTCGCAAATTTTAATTACGCCAGGGATTGCCTTTTCTATAGTAAATTATTCAAAAATTCATTTTTTACTGTTTCAAATTTTAATTACGCCAGGGATTGCCTTTTCTATAGTAAATTTTGCAAAAAATAATTTTTTACTGTTGCAAATTTTAAATACGCCAGGGATTGCCTTTTCTATAGTAAATTATTCAAAAAATAATTGTTTAGTGTCGCTAATTTTAATTACGCCAGGGATTGCCTTTTCTATAGTAAATTATTCAAAAATTCATTTTTTACTGTCTCAAATTTTAATTACGCCAGGGATTGCCTTTTGTATAGTAAATTTTGCAAAAATTCATTTTTTAGTGTCGCAAATTTTAATTAGGCCAGGGATTGCCTTTTCTATAGTAAATTATTCAAAAATTCATTTTTTTACTGTCTCAAATTTTAATTACGCCAAGGATTGCCTTTTCTATAGTAAATTATTCAAAAAATAATTTTTACTGTCGCAAATTTTAATTACGCCAGGGATTGCCTTTTCTATAGTAAATTATTCAAAAATTCATTTTATACTGTCTCAAACTTTAATTACGCCAGGGATTGCCTTTTCTATAGTAAATTATTCAAAAAATAATTTTTTTCTGTCACAAATTTTAATTACGCCAGGGATTGCCTTTTCTATAGTAAATTATTCAAAAAATAATTGTTTAGTGTCGCAAATTTTAATTACGCCAGGGATTGCCTTTTCTATAGTAAATTATTCAAAAATTCATTTTTTACTGTCTCAAATTTTAATTACGCCAGGGATTGCCTTTTCTATAGTAAATTTTGCAAAAAATAATTTTTTACTGTTGCAAATTTTAAATACGCCAGGGATTGCCTTTTTCTATAGTAAATTATTCAAAAAAATAATTGTTTAGTGTCGCAAATTCTAATTACGCCAGGGATTGCCTTTTCTATAGTAAATTATTCAAAAATTCATTTTTTACTGTCTCAAATTTTAACTACGCCAGGGATTGCCTTTTCTATAGTAAATTTTGCAAAAAATAATTTTTTATTGTCGCAAATTATAATTACGCCAGGGATTGCCTTTTCTATAGTAAATTATTCAAAAAATATTTTTTACTGTCTCAAATTTTAAATACGCCAGGGATTTCCTTTTCTATATTAAATTATTCAAAAATTCATTTTTTACTATCTCAAATTTTAATTACGCCAGGGATTGCCTTTTCTATAGTAAATTATTCAAAAAATAATTTTTTACTCTCGCAAATTTTAATTACGCCAGGGATTGCCTTTTCTATAGTAAATTATTCAAAAAATAATTTTTTACTGTCGCAAATTTTAATTACGCCAAGGATTGCCTTTTCTATAGTTAATTATTCAAAAAATAATTTTTTTACTGTCGCAAATTTTAATTACGCCAGGGATTGCCTTTTGTATAGTAAATTATTCAAAATTCATTTTTTACTGTCTCAAATTTTAATTACGCCAGGGGATTGCCTTTTGTATAGTAAATTTTGCAAAAATTCATTTTTTAGTGTCGCAAATTTTAATTAGGTCAGGGATTGCCTTTTCTATAGTAAATTATTCAAAAATTCATTTTTTACTGTCTCAAATTTTAATTACGCCAGGGATTGCCTTTTCTATAGTAAATTATTCAAAAAATAATTTTTACTGTCGCAAATTTTAATTACGCCAGGGATTGCCTTTTCTATAGTAAATTATTCAAAAATTCATTTTATACTGTCTCAAACTTTAATTACGCCAGGGATTGCCTTTTCTATAGTAAATTATTCAAAAAATAATTTTTTTTCTGTCACAAATTTTAATTACGCCAGGGATTGCCTTTTCTATAGTAAATTATTCAAAAAATAATTGTTTAGTGTCGCAAATTTTTAATTACGCCAGGGATTGCCTTTTCTATAGTAAATTATTCAAAAATTCATTTTTTACTGTCTCAAATTTTAATTACGCCAGGGATTGCCTTTTCTATAGTAAATTTTGCAAAAAATAATTTTTTACTGTTGCAAATTTTAAATACGCCAGGGATTGCCTTTTCTATAGTAAATTATTCAAAAAATAATTGTTTAGTGTCGCAAATTTTAATTACGCCAGGGATTGCCTTTTCTATAGTAAATTATTCAAAAATTCATTTTTTACTGTCTCAAATTTTAATTACGCCAGGGATTGCCTTTTCTATATTAAATTTTGCAAAAAATAATTTTTTATTGTCGCAAATTATAATTACGCCAGGGATTGCCTTTTCTATAGTAAATTATTCAAAAAATAATTTTTTACTGTCTCAAATTTTAAATACGCCAGGGATTTCCTTTTCTATATTAAATTATTCAAAAATTCATTTTTTACTGTCTCAAATTTTAATTACGCCAGGGATTGCCTTTTCTATAGTAAATTATTCAAAAAATAATTTTTTACTGTCGCAAATTATAATTACGCCAGGGATTGCCTTTTCTATAGTAAATTATTCAAAAAATAATTGTTTACTGTCGCAAATTTTAATTACGCCAGGGATTGCCATTTCTATAGTAAATTATTCAAAAAATAAATGTTTAGTGTCGCAAATTTTAATTACGCCAGGGATTGCCTTTTCTATAGTAAATTATTCAAAAATTCATTTTTTACTGTCTCAAATTTTAATTACGCCAGGGATTGCCTTTTCTATAGTAAATTTTGCAAAAAATAATTTTTTACTGTTGCAAATTTTAAATACGCCAGGGATTGCCTTTTCTATAGTAAATTATTCAAAAAATAATTGTTTAGTGTCGCAAATTTTAATTACGCCAGGGATTGCCTTTTCTATAGTAAATTATTCAAAAATTCATTTTTTACTGTCTCAAATTTTAATTACGCCAGGGATTGCCTTTTCTATAGTAAATTTTGCAAAAAATAATTTTTTACTGTCGCAAATTATAATTACGCCAGGGATTGCCTTTTCTATAGTAAATTATTCAAAAAATAATTTTTTACTGTCTCAAATTTTAATTACGCCAGGGATTGCCTTTTCTATAGTAAATTATTCAAAAAATAATTTTTTACTGTCGCAAGTTTTAATTACGCCAGGGATTGCCTTTTCTATAGTAAATTTTGCAAAAATTAATTTTTTACTGTCGCAAATTTTAAATGCGCCAGGGATTGCCTTTTCTATAGTAAATTTTGCAAAAACTAATTTTTTACTGTCTCAAATTTTAATTACGCCAGGGATTGCCTTTTCTATAGTAAATTATTCAAAAATTCATTTTTTACTGTCGCAAATTTTAATCACGCCAGGGATTGCCTTTTGTATAGTAAATTATTCAAAAATTCATTTTTTACTGTCACAAATTTTAATTACGCCAGGGATTGCCTTTTCTATAGTAAATTTTGCAAAAAATAATTGTTTAGTGTCGCAAATTTTAATTACGCCAGGGATTGCCTTTTCTATAGTAAATTATTCAAAAAATACTTTTTTACTGTCTCAAATTTTAAATACGCCAGGGATTGCCTTTTCTATAGTAAATTATTCAAAAATTCATTTTTTACTGTCTCAAATTTTAATTACGCCAGGGATTGCCTTTTCTATAGTAAATTATTCAAAAAATAATTTTTTACTGTCGCAAATTTTAATTACGCCAGGGATTGCCTTTTCTATAGTAAATTATTCAAAAAATAATTTTTTACTGTCGCAAATTTTAATTACGCCAGGGATTGCCTTTTGTATAGTAAATTATTCAAAAATTAATTTTTTACTGTCGCAAATTTTAAATACGCCAGGGATTGCCTTTTCTATAGTAAATTTTGCAAAAATTCATTTTTTAGTGTCGCAAATTTTAATTACGCCAGGGATTGCCTTTTCTATAGTAAATTATTCAAAAATTCATTTTTTACTGTCTCAAATTTTAATTACGCCAGGGATTGCCTTTTCTATAGTAAATTATTCAAAAATTCATTTTTTACTGTCTCAAATTTTAATTACGCCAGGGATTGCCTTTTCTATAGTAAATTATTCAAAAAATAATTTTTTACTGTCTCAAATTTTAATTACGCCAGGGATTGCCTTTTCTATAGTAAATTATTCAAAAAATAATTGTTTACTGTCGCAAATTTTAATTACGCCAGGGATTGCCTTTGCTATAGTAAATTATTCAAAAATTCATTTTTTACTGTCTCAAATTTTAATTACGCCAGGGATTGCCTTTTCTATAGTAAATTTTGCAAAAAATAATTGTTTAGTGTCTCAAATTTTAATTACGCCAGGGATTGCCTTTTCTATAGTAAATTATTCAAAAAATAATTTTTTACTGTCGCAAATTATAATTACGCCAGGGATTGCCTTTTCTATAGTAAATTTTTGCAAAAAATAATTGTTTAGTGTCTAAAATTTTAATTACGCCAGGGATTGCCTTTTCTATAGTAAATTATTCAAAAAATAATTTTTTACTGTCGCAAATTATAATTACGCCAGGGATTGCCTATTCTATAGTAAATTATTCAAAAAATAATTTTTTACTGTCTCAAATTTTAATTACGCCAGGGATTGCCTTTTCTATAGTAAATTATTCAAAAAATAATTTTTTACTGTCGCAAGTTTTAATTACGCCAGGGATTGCCTTTTCTATAGTAAATTTTGCAAAAATTAATTTTTTACTATCGCACATTTTAAATACGCCAGGGATTGCCTTTTCTATAGTAAATTTTGCAAAAACTAATTTTTTACTGTCTCAAATTTTAATTACGCCAAGGATTGCCTTTTCTATAGTAAATTATTCAAAAAATAATTTTTTACTGTCGCAAATTTTAATTACGCCAGGGATTGCTTTTCTATAGTAAATTATTCAAAAAATAATTTTTTCTGTCACACATTTTAATTACGCCAGGGATTGCCTTTTCTATAGTAAATTATTCAAAAAATAATTTTTTACTGTCGCAAATTTTAATTACGCCAGGGATTGCCTTTTGTATAGTAAATTATTCAAAAATTCATTTTTTACTGTCTCAAATTTTAATTACGCCAGGGATTGCCTTTTCTATAGTAAATTTTGCAAAAAATAATTGTTTAGTGTCGCAAATTTTAATTACGGCAGGGATTGCCTTTTCTGTAGTAAATTATTCAAAAAATAATTTTTTACTGTCTCAAATTTTAAATACGCCAGGGATTGCCTTTTCTATAGTAAATTATTCAAAAATTCATTTTTTACTGTCTCAACTTTTAATTACGCCAGGGATTGCCTTTTCTGTAGTAAATTATTCAAAAAATAATTTTTTACTGTCGCAAATTATAATTACGCCAGGGATTGCCTTTTCTATAGTAAATTATTCAAAAAATAATTGTTTACTGTCGCAAATTTTAATTACGCCAGGGATTGCCTTTTCTATAGTAAATTATTCAAAAATTCATTTTTTACTGTCTCAAATTTTAATTACGCCAGGGATTGCCTTTTCTATAGTAAATTATTCAAAAAATATTTTTTTCTGTCACAAATTTTAATTACGCCAGGGATTGCCTTTTCTATAGTAAATTTTGCAAAAAATAATTTTTTTCTGTCGCAAATTTTAATTACGCCAGGGATTGCCTTTTCTATAGTAAATTATTCAAAAAATTATTTTTTACTGTCTCAAATTTTAATTACGCCAGGGATTGCCTTTTCTATAGTAAATTATTCAAAAAATAATTTTTTACTGTCTCAAATTTTAATTACGCCAGGGATTGCCTTTTCTATAGTAAATTATTCAAAAAATAATTTTTTACTGTCTCAAATTTTAATTACGCCAGGGATTGCCTTTTCTATAGTAAATTATTCAAAAAATAATTTTTTACTGTCGCAAATTTTAATTACGCCAGGGATTGCCTTTTCTATAGTAAATTATTCAAAAAATAATTTTTTACTGTCGCAAATTTTAATTACGCCAGGGATTGCCTTTTCTATAGTAAATTATTCAAAAAATAATTTTTTACTGTCGAAAATTTTAAATACGCCAGGGATTGCCTTTTCTATAGTAAATTTAAAAAAATAATTTTATACTGTCGCAAATTATAATTACGCCAGGGATTGCCTTTTCTATAGTAAATTTTGCAAAAAATAATTTTTTCTGTAACAAATTTTAATTACGCCAGGGATTGCCTTTTCTATAGTAAATTATTCAAAAAATAATTTTTTACTGTCGCAAATTTTAATTACGCCAGGGATTGCCTTTTCTATAGTAAATTTTGCAAAAAATAATTGTTTAGTGTCGCAAATTATAATTACGCCAGGGATTACCTTTTCTATAGTAAATTATTCAAAAATTAATTTTATACTGTCGCAAATTATAATTACGCCAGGGATTGCCTTTTCTATAGTAAATTATTCAAAAAATAATTTTTTACTGTCGCAAATTTTAAATACGCCAGGGATTGCCTTTTCTATAGTAAATTTAAAAAAAGTAATTTTTTACTTTCGCAAATTTTAATTACGCCAGGGATTGCCTTTTCTATAGAAAATTATTCAAAAAATAATTTTTTACTGTCGCAAATTTTAATTACGCCAGGGATTGCCTTTTCTATAGTAAATTATTCAAAAAATAATTTTTTCTGTCGCAAATTTTAATTACGCCAGGGATTGCCTTTTCTATAGTAAATTATTCAAAAAATAATTTTTTACTGTCGCAAATTTTAATTACGCCAGGGATTGCCTTTTCTATAGTAAATTATTCAAAAAATAATTTTATACTGTCGCAAATTATAATTACGCCAGGGATTGCCTTTTCTATAGTAAATTTTGCAAAAAATAATTTTTTACTGTCTCAAATTTTAATTACGCCAGGGATTGCCTTTTCTATAGTAAATTATTCAAAAAATAATTTTTTACTGTCTCAAATTTTAATTACGCCAGGGATTGCCTTTTCTATAGTAAATTATTCAAAAAATAATTTTTTACTGTCTCAAATTTTAATTACGCCAGGGATTGCCTTTTCTATAGTAAATTATTCAAAAAATAATTTTTTACAGTCTCAAATTTTAATTACGCCAGGGATTGCCTTTTCTATAGTAAATTATTCAAAAAATAATTTTTTACTGTCGCAAATTTTAATTACGCCAGGGATTGCCTTTTCTATAGTAAATTATTCAAAAAATAATTTTTTACTGTCGCAAATTTTAATTACGCCAGGGATTGCCTTTTCTATAGTAACTTATTCAAAAAATAATTTTTTACTGTCGCAAATTTTAATTACGCCAGGGATTGCCTTTTGTATAGTAAATTATTCAAAAATTCATTTTTTACTGTCTCAAATTTTAATTACGCCAGGGATTGCCTTTTCTATAGTAAATTATTCAAAGAATAATTTTTTACTGTCGCAAATTTTAATTACGCCAGGGATTGCCTCTTCTATAGTAAATTATTGAAAAAATAATTTTTTACTGTCTCAAATTTTAATTACGCCAGGGATTGCCTTTTCTATAGTAAATTATTCAAAAAATAATTTTTTACTGTCTCAAATTTTAATTACGCCAGGGATTGCCTTTTCTATAGTAAATTATTCAAAAAATATTTTTTTCTGTCACAAATTTTAATTACGCCAAGGATTGCCTTTTCTATAGTAAATTATTCAAAAAATAATTTTTTAGTGTCGCAAATTATAATTACGCCAGGGATTGCCTTTTCTATAGTAAATTATTCAAAAATTAATGTTTTTCTGTCGCAAATTTTAATTACGCCAGGGATTGCCTTTTCTATAGTAAATTTTTCAAAAAATAATTTTTTACTGTCTCAAATTTTAAATACGCCAGGGATTGCCTTTTCTATAGTAAATTATTCAAAAAATAATTTTTTACTGTCGCAAATTTTAATTACGCCAGGGATTGCCTTTTCTATAGTAAATTATTCAAAAAATAATTTTATACTGTCACAAATTTTAATTACGCCAGGGATTGCCTTTTCTATAGTAAATTATTCAAAAAATAATTTTTTCTGTCACAAATTTTAATTACGCCAGGGATTGCCTTTTCTATAGTAAATTATTCAAAAAATAATTTTTTACTTTCTCAAATTTTAATTACGCCAGGGATTGCCTTTTCTATAGTAAATTTTGCAAAAAATAATTTTTTACTGTCGCAAATTTTAATTACGCCAGGGATTGCCTTTTATATAGTAAATTATTCAAAAATTAATTTTTTACTGTCGCAAATTTTAAATACGCCAGGGATTGCCTTTTCTATAGTAAATTATTCAAAAAATAATTTTTTCTGTCACAAATTTTAATTACGCCAGGGATTGCCTTTTCTATAGTAAATTTTGCAAAAAATAATTTTTTACTGTCTCAAATTTTAAATACGCCAGGGATTGCCTTTTCTATAGTAAATTATTCAAAAAATAATTTTTTACTGTCGCAAATTTTAATTACGCCAGGGATTACCTTTTCTATAGTAAATTATTCAAAAAATAATTTTATACTGTCACAAATTTTAATTGCGCCAGGGATTGCCTTTTCTATAGTAAATAATTCAAAAAATAATTTTTTACTGTCTCAAATTTTAATTACGCCAGGGATTGCCTTTTCTATAGTAAATTATTCAAAAAATAATTTTATACTGTCGCAAATTTTAATTACGCCAGGGATTGCCTTTTCTATAGTAAATTATTCAAAAATTAATTTTTTTCTGTCTCAAATTTTAATTACGCCAGGGATTGCCTTTTCTATAGTAAATTATTCAAAAAATAATTTTATACTGTCAAAAATTTTAATTACGCCAGGGATTGCCTTTTCTATAGTAAATTATTCAAAAAATAATTTTTTACTGTCGCAAATTTTAATTACGCCAGGGATTGCCTTTTCTATAGTAAATTATTCAAAAAATAATTTTATACTGCCTCAAATTTTAATTACGCCAGGGATTGCCTTTTCTATAGTAAATTTTGCAAAAGAATAATTTTTTACTGTCTCAAATTTTAAATACGCCAGGGTTTGCCTTTTCTATAGTAAATTATTCAAAAAATAATTTTTTACTGTCGCAAATTTTAATTACGCCAGGGAATGCCTTTTCTATAGTAAATTATTCAAAAAATAATTTTTTCTGTCACAAATTTTAATTACGCCAGGGATTGCCTTTTCTATAGTAAATTATTCAAAAAATAATTTTTTCTGTCACAAATTTTAATTACGCCAGGGATTGCCTTTTCTATAGTAAATTATTCAAAAAATAATTTTTTACTGTCGCCAATTTTAATTACGCCAGGGATTGCCTTTTCTATAGTAAATTTTGCAAAAAATAATTTTATACTGTCACAAATTTTAATTACGCCAGGGATTGCCTTTTCTATAGTAAATTATTCAAAAAATAATTTTTTACTGTCGCAAATTTTAATTACGCCAGGGATTGCCTTTTCTATAGTAAATAATTCAAAAAATAATTTTATACTGTCACAAATTTTAATTACGCCAGGGATTGCCTTTTCTATAGTAAATTATTCAAAAAATAGTTTTTTACTGTCGCAAATTTTAAATACGCCAGGGATTGCCTTTTCTATAGTAAATTATTCAAAAAATAATTTTTTACTGTCTCAAATTTTAATTACGCCAGGGATTGCCTTTTGTATAGTAAATTTTGCAAAAAATAATTGCTTAGTGTCGCAAATTTTAATTACGCCAGGGATTGCCTTTTCTATAGTAAATTATTCAAAAATTCATTTTTTACTGTCGCAAATTTTAATTACGCCAGGGATTGCCTTTTCTATAGTAAATTTTGCAAAAAATAATTTTTTAGTGTCGCAAATTTTAATTACGCCAGGGATTGCCTTTTCTATAGTAAATTATTCAAAAAATAATTGTTTAGCGTCACAAATTTTAATTACGCCAGGGATTGCCTTTTCTATAGTAAATTATTCAAAAATTCATTTTTTACTGTCGCAAATTTTAATTACGCCAGGGATTGCCTTTTCTATAGTAAATTCTGCAAAAAATAATATTTTAGTGTCGCAAATTTTAATTACGCCAGGGATTGCCTTTTCTATAGTAAATTATTCAAAAAATAATTGTTTAGTGTCGCAAATTTTAATTACGCCAGGGATTGCCTTTTCTATAGTAAATTATTCAAAAAATAATTTTTTACTGTCGCAAATTTTAATTACGCCAGGGATTGCCTTTTCTATAGTAAATTTTGCAAAAAATAATTTTATACTGTCACAAATTTTAATTACGCCAGGGATTGCCTTTTCTATAGTAAATTATTCAAAAAATAATTTTTTACTGTCGCAAATTTTAATTACGCCAGGGATTGCCTTTTCTATAGTAAATTATTCAAAAAATAATTTTATACTGTCACAAATTTTAATTACGCCAGGGATTGCCTTTTCTATAGTAAATTATTCAAAAAATAATTTTTTTCTGTCGCAAATTTTAAATACGCCAGGGATTGCCTTTTCTATAGTAAATTATTCAAAAAATAATTTTTTACTGTCTCAAATTTTAATTACGCCAGGGATTGCCTTTTGTATAGTAAATTTTGCAAAAAATAATTGCTTAGTGTCGCAAATTTTAATTACGCCAGGGATTGCCTTTTCTATAGTAAATTATTAAAAATTCATTTTTTACTGTCGCAAATTTTAATTACGCCAGGGATTGCCTTTTCTATAGTAAATTTTGCAAAAAATAATTTTTTAGTGTCGCAAATTTTAATTACGCCAGGGATTGCCTTTTCTATAGTAAATTATTCAAAAAATAATTGTTTAGTGTCACAAATTTTAATTACGCCAGGGATTGCCTTTTCTATAGTAAATTATTCAAAAATTCATTTTTTACTGTCGCAAATTTTAATTACGCCAGGGATTGCCTTTTTTATAGTAAATTCTGCAAAAAATAATATTTTAGTGTCGCAAATTTTAATTACGCCAGGGATTGCCTTTTCTATAGTAAATTTTGCAAAAAATAATTTTATACTGTCACAAATTTTAATTACGCCAGGGATTGCCTTTTCTATAGTAAATTATTCAAAAAATAATTTTTTACTGTCGCAAATTTTAATTACGCCAGGGATTGCCTTTTCTATAGTAAATTATTCAAAAAATAATTTTATACTGTCACAAATTTTAATTACGCCAGGGATTGCCTTTTCTATAGTAAATTATTCAAAAAATAATTTTTTACTGTCGCAAATTTTAAATACGCCAGGGATTGCCTTTTCTATAGTAAATTATTCAAAAAATAATTTTTTACTGTCTCAAATTTTAATTACGCCAGGGATTGCCTTTTGTATAGTAAATTTTGCAAAAAATAATTGCTTAGTGTCGCAAATTTTAATTACGCCAGGGATTGCCTTTTCTATAGTAAATTATTCAAAAATTCATTTTTTACTGTCGCAAATTTTAATTACGCCAGGGATTGCCTTTTCTATAGTAAATTTTTCAAAAAATAATTTTTTAGTGTCGCAAATTTTAATTAGGCCAGGGATTGCCTTTTCTGTAGTAAATTATTCAAAAAATAATTGTTTAGTGTCGCAAATTTTAATTACGCCAGGGATTGCCTTTTCTATAGTAAATTATTCAAAAAATAATTTTTTACTGTCGCAAATTTTAATTACGCCAGGGATTGCCTTTTCTATAGTAAATTTTGCAAAAAATAATTTTTTAGTGTCGCAAATTTTAATTACGCCAGGGATTGCCTTTTCTATAGTAAATTATTCAAAAAATAATTGTTTAGTGTCGCAAATTTTAATTACGCCAGGGATTGCCTTTTCTATAGTAAATTATTCAAAAAATAATTTTATACTGTCGCAAATTCTAATTACGCCAGGGATTGCCTTTTCTATAGTAAATTATTCAAAAAATAATTTTTTACTGTCGCAAATTATAATTACGCCAGGGATTGCCTTTTCTATAGTAAATTTTGCAAAAATTAATTTTTTACTGTCGCAAATTTTAATTACGCCAGGGATTGCCTTTTCTATAGTAAATTTTGCAAAAAATAATTGTTTAGTGTCGCAAATTTTAATTACGCCAGGGATTGCCTTTTCTATAGTAAATTATTCAAAAATTCATTTTTTACTGTCGCAAATTTTAATTACGCCGGGGATTGCCTTTTCTATAGTAAATTTTGCAAAAAATAATTTTTTAGTGTCGCAAATTTTAATTACGCCAGGGATTGCCTTTTCTATAGTAAATTATTCAAAAAATAATTGTTTAGTGTCGCAAATTTTAATTACTCCAGGGATTGCCTTTTCTAAAGTAAATTATTCAAAAAATAATTTTATACTGTCGCAAATTATAATTACGCCAGGGATTGCCTTTTCTATAGTAAATTATTCAAAAAATAATTTTATACTGTCGCAAATTTTAATTACGCCAGGGATTGCCTTTTCTATAGTAAATTATTCAAAAAATAATTGTTTACTGTCGCAAATTTTAATTACGCCAGGGATTGCCTTTTCTATAGTAAATTATTCAAAAAATATTTTTTTACTGTCTCAAATTTTAATTACGCCAGGGATTGCCTTTTCTATAGTAAATTATTCAAAAAATAATTATTTGGTGTCGCAAATTATAATTACGCCAGGGATTGCCTTTTCTATAGTAAATTATTCAAAAAATAATTTTTTACTGTCGCAAATTTTAATTACGGCAGGGATTGCCTTTTCTATAGTAAATTATTCAAAAGATAATTTTATACTGTCGCAAATTTTAATTACGCCAGGGATTGCCTTTTCTATAGTAAATTATTCAAAAAATAATTGTTTAGTGTCGCAAATTTTAATTACGCCAGGGATTGCCTTTTCTATAGTAAATTATTCAAAAAATAATTGTTTACTGTCGCAAATTTTAATTACGCCAGGGATTGCCTTTTCTATAGTAAATTATTCAAAAAATAATTTTTTACTGTCTCAAATTTTAATTACGCCAGGGATTGCCTTTTCTATAGTAAATTATTCAAAAAATAATTGTTTAGTGTCGCAAACTATAATTACGCCAGGGATTGCCTTTTCTATAGTAAATTATTCAAAAAATAATTGTTTACTGTCGCAAATTTTAATTACGCCAGGGATTGCCTTTTCTATAGTAAATTATTCAAAAATTCATTTTTTACTGTCTCAAATTTTAATTACGCCAGGGATTGCCTTTTCTATAGTAAATTATTCAAAAAATAATTTTTTACTGTCTCAAATTTGAATTACGCCAGGGATTGCCTTTTCTATAGTAAATTATTCAAAAAATAATTTTATACTGTCGCAAATTTTAATTACGCCAGGGATTGCCTTTTCTATAGTAAATTATTCAAAAAATTATTTTTTACTGTCGCAAATTTTAATTACGCCAGGTATTGCCTTTTCTATAGTAAATTATTCAAAAAATAATTTTATACTGTCGCAAATTTTAATTACGCCAGGGATTGCCTCTTCTATAGTAAATTATTCAAAAAATAATTTTTTACTGTCGCAAATTTTAATTACGCCAGGGATTGCCTTTTCTATAGTAAATTATTCAAAAAATAATTTTATACTGTCGCAAATTTTAATTACGCCAGGGATTGCCTTTTCTATAGTAAATTATTCAAAAAATAATTGTTTAGTGTCGCAAATTTTAATTACGCCAGGGATTGCCTTTTCTATAGTAAATTATTCAAAAAATCATTTTTTACAGTCGCAAATTTTAATTACGCCAGGGATTGCCTTTTCTATAGTAAATTATTCAAAAAATAATTGTTTAGTGTCGCAAATTTTAATTACTCCAGGCATTGCCTTTTCTAAAGTAAATTATTCAAAAAATAATTTTATACTGTCCCAAATTATAGTTACGCCAGGGATTGCCTTTTCTATAGTAAATTATTCAAAAAATAATTTTATACTGTCGCAAATTTTAATTACGCCAGGGATTGCCTTTTCTATAGTAAATTATTCAAAAAATAATTGTTTACTGCCGCAAATTTTAATTACGCCAGGGATTGCCTTTTCTATAGTAAATTATTCAAAAAATAATTTTTTACTGTCTCAAATTTTAATTACGCCAGGGATTGCCTTTTCTATAGTAAATTATTCAAAAAATAATTGTTTAGTGTCGCAAACTATAATTACGCCAGGGATTGCCTTTTCTATAGTAAATTATTCAAAAAATAATTGTTTACTGTCGCAAATTTTAATTACGCCAGGGATTGCCTTTTCTATAGTAAATTATTCAAAAATTCATTTTTTACTGTCTCAAATTTTAATTACGCCAGGGATTGCCTTTTCTATAGTAAATTATTCAAAAAATAATTTTTTACTGTCTCAAATTTGAATTACGCCAGGGATTGCCTTTTCTATAGTAAATTATTCAAAAAATAATTTTATACTGTCGCAAATTTTAATTACGCCAGGGATTGCCTTTTCTATAGTAAATTATTCAAAAAATAATTTTTTACTGTCGCAAATTTTAATTACGCCAGGTATTGCCTTTTCTATAGTAAATTATTCAAAAAATAATTTTATACTGTCGCAAATTTTAATTACGCCAGGGATTGCCTTTTCTATAGTAAATTATTCAAAAAATAATTTTTTACTGTCGCAAATTTTAATTACGCCAGGGATTGCCTTTTCTATAGTAAATTATTCAAAAAATAATTTTATACTGTCGCAAATTTTAATTACGCCAGGGATTGCCTTTTCTATAGTAAATTATTCAAAAAATAATTGTTTAGTGTCGCAAATTTTAATTACGCCAGGGATTGCCTTTTCTATAGTAAATTATTCAAAAAATAATTGTTTACTGTCGCAAATTTTAATTACGCCAGGGATTGCCCTTTCTATAGTAAATTATTCAAAAAATAATTTTATACTGTCGCAAATTCTAATTACGCCAGGGATTGCCTTTTCTATAGTAAATTATTCAAAAAATAATTTTTTACTGTCGCAAATTATAATTACGCCAGGGATTGCCTTTTCTATAGTAAATTTTGCAAAAATTAATTTTTTACTGTCGCAAATTTTAATTACGCCAGGGATTGCCTTTTCTATAGTAAATTTTGCAAAAAATAATTGTTTAGTGTCGCAAATTTTAATTACGCCAGGGATTGCCTTTTCTATAGTAAATTATTCAAAAATTCATTTTTTACTGTCGCAAATTTTAATTACGCCAGGGATTGCCTTTTCTATAGTAAATTTTGCAAAAAATAATTTTTTAGTGTCGCAAATTTCAATTACGCCAGGGATTGCCTTTTCTATAGTAAATTATTCAAAAAATAATTGTTTAGTGTCGCAAATTTTAATTTCTCCAGGGATTGCCTTTTCTATAGTAAATTATTCAAAAAATAATTGTATACTGTCGCAAATTATAATTACGCCAGGGATTGCCTTTTCTATAGTAAATTATTCAAAAAATAATTTTATACTTTCGCAAATTTTAATTACGCCAGGGAGTGCCTTTTCTATAGTAAATTATTCAAAAAATAATTGTTTACTGTCGCAAATTTTAATTACGCCAGGGATTGCCTTTTCTATAGTAAATTATTCAAAAAATAATTTTTTACTGTCTCAAATTTTAATTACGCCAGGGATTGCCTTTTCTATAGTAAATTATTCAAAAAATAATTGTTTACTGTCGCAAATTTTAATTACGCCAGGGATTGCCTTTTCTATAGTAAATTATTCAAAAAATAATTTTTTACTGTCGCAAATTTTAATTAGGCCAGGTATTGCCTTTTCTATAGTAAATTATTCAAAAAATAATTTTATACTGTCGCAAATTTTAATTACGCCAGGGATTGCCTTTTCTATAGTAAATTATTCAAAAAATAATTTTTTACTGTCGCAAGTTTTAATTACGCCAGGGATTGCCTTTTCTATAGTAAATTATTCAAAAAATAATTTTATACTGTCGCAAATTTTAATTACGCCAGGGATTGCCTTTTCTATAGTAAATTATTCAAAAAATAATTGTTTAGTGTCGCAAATTTTAATTACGCCAGGGATTGCCTTTTCTATAGTAAATTATTCAAAAGATAATTGTTTACTGTCGCAAATTTTAATTACGCCAGGGATTGCCTTTTCTATAGTAAATTATTCAAAAAATAATTTTTTACTGTCGCAAATTTTAATTACGCCAGGGATTGCCTTTTCTATAGTAAATTATTCAAAAATTCATTTTTTACTGTCGCAAATTTTAATTACGCCAGGGATTGCCTTTTCTATAGTAAATTTTGCAAAAAATAATTTTTTAATGTCGCAAATTTTAATTACGCCAGGGATTGCCTTTTCTATAGTAAATTTAGCAAAAAATAATTGTTTAGTGTCGCAAATTTTAATTACGCCAGGGATTGCCTTTTCTATAGTAAATTATTCAAAAATTCATTTTTTCTGTCGCAAATTTTAATTACGCCAGGGATTGCCTTTTCTATAGTAAATTTTGCAAAAAATAATTTTTTAGTGTCGCAAATTTTAATTACGCCAGGGATTGCCTTTTCTATAGTAAATTTTGCAAAAAATAATTTTTTTCTGTCGCAAATTTTAATTACGCCAGGGATTGCCTTTTATATAGTAAATTATTCAAAAATTCATTTTTTACTGTCTCAAATTTTAATTACGCCAGGGATTGCCTTTTCTATAGTAAATTATTCAAAAATTCATTTTTTACTGTCGCAAATTTTAATTACGCCAGGGATTGCCTTTTCTATAGTAAATTATTCAAAATATAATTTTTTACTGTCTCAAATTTTAATTACGCCAGGGATTGCCTTTTCTGTAGTAAATTATTCAAAAAATAATTTTTTACTGTCGCAAATTATAATTACGCCAGGGATTGCCTTTTCTATAGTAAATTATTCAAAAAATAATTTTTTACTGTCGCAAATTTTAAATACACCAGGGATTGCCTTTTCTATAGTAAATTTTGCAAAAAATAATTTTTTACTGTCGCAAATTTTAAATACGCGAGAGATTGCCTTTTGTATAGTAAATTTTGCAAAAAATAATTGTTTAGTGTCGCAAATTTTAATTACGCCAGGGATTGCCTTTTCTATAGTAAATTATTCAAAAAATAATTGTTTAGTGTCGCAAATTTTAATTACGCCAGGGATTGCCTTTTCTATAGTAAATTATTCAAAAATTCATTTTTTACTGTCTCAAATTTTAATTACGCCAGGGATTGCCTTTTCTATAGTAAATTATTCAAAAATTCAGTTTTTACTGTCGCAAATTTTAATTACGCCAGGGATTGCCTTTTCTATTGTAAATTATTCAAAAAAGAATTTTTTACTGTCGCAAATTTTAATTACGCCAGGGATTGCCTTTTGTATAGTAAATTATTCAAAAATTCATTTTTTACTGTCGCAAATTTTAGTTACGCCAGGGATTGCATTTTCTATAGTAAATTATTCAAAAATTCAATTTTTACTGTCGCAAATTTTAATTACGCCAGGGATTGCCTATTCTATAGTAAATTTTGCAAAAAATAATTGTTTAGTGTCGCAAATTTTAATTACGCCAGGGATTGCCTTTTCTATAGTAAATTTTGCAAAAAATAATTTTTTTCTGTCACAAATTTTAATTACGCCAGGGATTGCATTTTCTATAGTAAATTATTCAAAAATTCATTTTTTACTGTCTCAAATTTTAATTACGCCCGGGATTGCCTTTTCTATAGTAAATTATTCAAAAATTCATTTTTTACTGTCGCAAATTTTAATTACGCCAGGGATTGCCTTTTCTATAGTAAATTATTCAAAAAATAATTTTTTACTGTCTCAAATTTTAATTACGCCAGGGATTGCCTTTTCTATAGTAAATTATTCAAAAAATTATTTTTTACTGTCGCAAATTATAATTACGCCAGGGATTGCCTTTTCTATAGTAAATTATTCAAAAAATAATTTTTTACTGTCGCAAATTTTAAATACGCCAGGGATTGCCTTTTCTATAGTAAATTTTGCAAAAAATAATTTTTTACTGTCGCAAATTTTAAATACGCCAGGGATTGCCTTTTGTATAGTAAATTTTGCAAAAAATAATTGTTTAGTGTCGCAAATTTTAATTACGCCAGGGATTGCCTTTTCTATAGTAAATTATTCAAAAAATAATTGTTTAGTGTAGCAAATTTTAATTACGCCAGGGATTGCCTTTTCTATAGTAAATTATTCAAAAATTCATTTTTTACTGTCTCAAATTTTAATTACGCCAGAGATTGCCTTTTCTATAGTAAATTATTCAAAAATTCATTTTTTACTGTCGAAATTTTAATTACGCCAGGGATAGCCTTTTCTATAGTAAATTATTCAAAAAATAATTTTTTACTGTCGCAAATTTTAATTACGCCAGGGATTGCCTTTTGTATAGTATATTATTCAAAAATTCATTTTTTACTGTCTCAAATTTTAATTGCGCCAGGGATTGCCTTTTCTATAGTAAATTATTCAAAAAATAAATTCAAAAAATAATTTTTTACTGTCGCAAATTATAATTACGCCAGGGATTGCCATTTCTATAGTAAATTATTCAAAAAATAATTTTTTACTGTATCAAATTTTAATTACGCCAGGGATTGCCTTTTCTATAGTAAATTATTCAAAAAATAATTTTTTACTGTTGCAAATTTTAAATACGCCAGGGATTGCCTTTTGTATAGTAAATTATTCAAAAAATAATTTTTTACTGTCTAAAATTTTAATTACGCCAGGGATTGCCTTTTCTATAGTAAATTATTCAAAAAATAATTTTTTTATGTCGCAAATTATAATTACGCCAGGGATTGCCTTTTCTATGGTAAATTATTCAAAAAATAATTTTTTAGTGTCGCAAATTTTAATTACGCCAGGGATTGCCTTTTCTATAGTAAATTATTCAAAAAATAATTGTTTAGTGTAGCAAATTTTAATTACGCCAGGGATTGCCTTTTCTATAGTAAATTATTCAAAAATTCATTTTTTACTGTCTCAAATTTTAATTACGCCAGAGATTGCCTTTTCTATAGTAAATTATTCAAAAATTCATTTTTTACTGTCGAAATTTTAATTACGCCAGGGATAGCCTTTTCTATAGTAAATTATTCAAAAAATAATTTTTTACTGTCGCAAATTTTAATTACGCCAGGGATTGCCTTTTGTATAGTATATTATTCAAAAATTCATTTTTTACTGTCTCAAATTTAATTGCGCCAGGGATTGCCTTTCTATAGTAAATTATTCAAAAAATAATTTTTTACTGTCGCAAATTATAATTACGCCAGGGATTGCCTTTCTATAGTAAATTATTCAAAAAATAATTTTTTACTGTATCAAATTTTAATTACGCCAGGATTGCCTTTTCTATAGTAAATTATGCAAAAAATAATTTTTTACTGTTGCAAATTTTAAATACGCCAGGGATTGCCTTTTGTATAGTAAATTATTCAAAAAATAATTTTTTACTGTCTAAAATTTTAATTACGCCAGGATTGCCTTTTCTATAGTAAATTATTCAAAAAATAATTTTTTTATGTCGCAAATTATAATTACGCCAGGGATTGCCTTTTCTATGGTAAATTATTCAAAAAATAATTTTTTACTGTCGCAAATTTAAATACGCCAGGGATTGCCTTTTCTATAGTAAATTTTGCAAAAAATAATTTTTTACTGTCGCAAATTTTAAATACGCCAGGGATTGCCTTTTGTATAGTAAATTTTGCAAAAAATAATTGTTTAGTGTCGCAAATTTTAATTACGCCAGGGATTGCCTTTTCTATAGTAAATTATTCAAAAAATAATTTTTTAGTGTCGCAAATTTTAATTACGCCAGGGATTGCCTTTTCTATAGTAAATTATTCAAAAATTCATTTTTTACTGTCTCAAATTTTAATTACGCAGGATTGCCTTTTCTATAGTAAATTATTCAAAAATTCATTTTTTACTGTCGCAAATTTTAATTACGCCAGGGAATGCCTTTTCTATAGTAAATTATTCAAAAAATATTTTTTTACTGTCGCAAATTTTAATTACGCCAGGGATTGCCTTTTGTATAGTAAATTATTCAAAAATTCATTTTTTACTGTCTCAAATTTTAACTACGCCAGGGATTGCCTTTTCTATAGTAAATTATTCAAAAATAATTTTTTCTGTCAGCAAATTTTAAATACGCCAGGGATTGCCTTTTCTATAGTAAATTATTCAAAAAATAATTTTTTACTGTCGCAAATTTTAATTACGCCAGGGATTGCCTTTTCAATAGTAAATTATTCAAAAAATAATTTTTTACTGTCGCAAATTTTAATTACGCCAGGGATTGCCTTTTCTATAGTAAATTATTCAAAAAATAATTTTTTACTGTCGCAAATTTTAATTACGCCAGGGATTGCCTTTTGTTTAGTAAATTTTGCAAAAAATAATTGTTTAGTGTCGCAAATTTTAATTACGCCAGGGATTGCCTTTTCTATAGTAAATTATTCAAAAATTCATTTTTTACTGTCTCAAATTTTAATTACGCCAGGGATTGCCTTTTCTATAGTAAATTATTCAAAAAATAATTTTTTACTGTCGCAAATTTTAAATACGCCAGGGATTGCCTTTTCTATAGTAAATTTTGCAAAAAATAATTTTTTACTGTCGCAAATTTTAATTACGCCAGGGATTGCCTTTTCTATAGTAAATTATTCAAAAATTCATTTTTTACTGTCTCAAATTTTAATTACGCCAGGGATTGCCTTTTCTATAGTAAATTATTCAAAAAATAATTTTTTACTGTCGCAAATTTTAATTACTCCAGGGATTGCCTTTTCTATAGTAAATTATTCAAAAATTCATTTTTTACTGTCTCAAATTTTAATTACGCCAGGGATTGCCTTTTCTATAGTAAATTATTCAAAAAATAATTTTTTACTGTCGCAAATTTTAATTACGCCAGGGATTGCCTTTTCTATAGTAAATTATTCAAAAAATAATTTTTTACTGTCGCAAATTTTAATTACTCCAGGGATTGCCTTTTCTATAGTAAATTATTCAAAAATTCATTTTTTACTGTCTCAAATTTTAATTACGCCAGGGATTGCCTTTTCTATAGTAAATTATTCAAAAAATAATTTTTTACTGTCGCAAATTTTAAATACGCCAGGGATTGCCTTTTCTATAGTAAATTTTGCAAAAAAAAATTTTTTACTGTCGCAAATTTTAATTACGCCAGGGATTGCCTTTTCTATAGTAAATTATTCAAAAATTCATTTTTTACTGTCTCAAATTTTAATTACGCCAGGGATTGCCTTTTCTATAGTAAATTATTCAAAAAATAATTTTTTACTGTCGCAAATTTTAATTACTCCAGGGATTGCCTTTTCTATAGTAAATTATTCAAAATTCATTTTTTACTGTCTCAAATTTTAATTACGCCAGGGATTGCCTTTTCTATAGTAAATTATTCAAAAAATAATTTTTTACTGTCGCAAATTTTAATTACGCCAGGGATTGCCTTTTCTATAGTAAATTATTCAAAAAATTAATTTTTTTCTGTGTCAAATTTTAACTACGCCAGGGATTGCCATTTCTATAGTAAATTATTCAAAAAATAATTTTATACTGTCGCAAATTTTAATTACGCCAGGGATTGCCTTTTCTATAGTAAATTATTCAAAAATTCATTTTTTACTGTCTCAAATTTTAATTACGCCAGGGATTGCCTTTTCTATAGTAAATTATTCAAAAAATAATTTTTTACTGTCGCAAATTTTAATTACTCCAGGATTGCCTTTTCTATAGTAAATTATTCAAAAATTCATTTTTTATTGTCTCAAATTTTAATTACGCCAGGGATTGCCTTTTCTATAGTAAATTATTCAAAAAATAATTGTTTACTGTCGCAAATTTTAATTACGCCACGGATTGCCTTTTCTATAGTAAATTATTCAAAAAATAATTTTTTTACTGTCTCAAATTTTAATTACGCCAGGGATTGCCTTTTCTATAGTAAATTATTCAAAAAATAATTTTTTTTGTCGCAAATTATAATTACGCCAGGGATTGCCTTTTCTATAGTAAATTATTCAAAAATAATTTTTTACTGTCGCAAATTTTAAATACGCCAGGGATTGCCTTTTCTATAGTAAATTTTGCAAAAAATAATTTTTTACTGTCGCAAATTTTAAATACGCGAGGGATTGCCTTTTGTAAAGTAAATTTTGCAAAAGATAATTGTTTAGTGTCGCAAATTTTAATTACGCCAGGGATTGCCTTTTCAATAGTAAATTATTCAAAAAATAATTTTTTACTGTCGCAAATTTTAATTACGCCAGGGATTGCCTTTTCTATAGTAAATTATTCAAAAAATAATTTTTACTGTCGCAAATTTTAATTACGCCAGGGATTGCCTTTTCTATAGTAAATTATTCAAAAAATAATTTTTTACTGTTGCAAATTTTAAATACGCCAGGGATTGCCTTTTGTTTAGTAAATTTTGCAAAAAATAATTGTTTAGGGTCGCAAATTTTAATTACGCCAGGGATTGCCTTTTCTATAGTAAATTATTCAAAAATTCATTTTTTACTGTCTCAAATTTTAATTACGCCAGGGATTGCCTTTTCTATAGTAAATTATTCAAAAAATAATTTTTTACTCTCGCAAATTTTAAATACGCCAGGGATTGCCTTTTCTATAGTAAATTTTGCAAAAAATAATTTTTTACTGTCGCAAATTTTAATTACGCCAGGGATTGCCTTTTCTATAGTAAATTATTCAAAAATTAATTTTTTTCTGTGTCAAATTTTAACTACGCCAGGGATTGCCATTTCTATAGTAAATTATTCAAAAAATAATTTTATACTGTCGCAAATTTTAATTACGCCAGGGATTGCCTTTTCTATAGTAAATTATTCAAAAATTCATTTTTTACTGTCTCAAATTTTAATTACGCCAGGGATTGCCTTTTCTATAGTAAATTATTCAAAAAATAATTTTTTACTGTCGCAAATTTTAATTACTCCAGGATTGCCTTTTCTATAGTAAATTATTCAAAAATTCATTTTTTACTGTCTCAAATTTTAATTACGCCAGGGATTGCCTTTTCTATAGTAAATTATTCAAAAAATAATTGTTTACTGTCGCAAATTTTAATTACGCCACGGATTGCCTTTTCTATAGTAAATTATTCAAAAAATAATTTTTTACTGTCTCAAATTTTAATTACGCCAGGGATTGCCTTTTCTATAGTAAATTATTCAAAAAATAATTTTTTTTGTCGCAAATTATAATTACGCCAGGGATTGCCTTTTCTATAGTAAATTATTCAAAAAATAATTTTTTTACTGTCGCAAATTTTAAATACGCCAGGGATTGCCTTTTCTATAGTAAATTTTGCAAAAATAATTTTTTACTGTCGCAAATTTTAAATACGCGAGGGATTGCCTTTTGTAAAGTAAATTTTGCAAAAGATAATTGTTTAGTGTCGCAAATTTTAATTACGCCAGGGATTGCCTTTTCTATAGTAAATTATGCAAAAAATAATTGTTTAGTGTCGCAAATTTTAACTACGCCAGGGATTGCCTTTTCTATAGTAAATTTTGCAAAAAATAATTGTTTAGTGTCGCAAATTTTAATTACGCCAGGGATTGCCTTTTCTATAGTAAATTTTGCAAAAAATAATTTTTTTCTGTCGCAAATTTTAATTACGCCAGGGATTGCCTTTTATATAGTAAATTATTCAAAAATTCATTTTTTACTGTCTCAAATTTTAATTACGCCAGGGATTGCCTTTTCTATAGTAAATTTTGCAAAAAATAATTTTTTACTGTCGCAAATTTTAATTACGCCAGGGATTGCCTTTCTATAGTAAATTATTCAAAAATTAATTTTTTTCTGTCTCAAATTTTAACTACGCCAGGGATTGCCATTTCTATAGTAAATTATTCAAAAAATAATTTTATACTGTCGCAAATTTTAATTACGCCAGGGATTGCCTTTTCTATAGTAAATTATTCAAAATTCATTTTTTACTGTCTCAAATTTTAATTACGCCAGGGATTGCCTTTTCTATAGTAAATTATTCAAAAATAATTTTTACTGTCGCAAATTTTAATTACTCCAGGGATTGCCTTTTCTATAGTAAATTATTCAAAAATTCATTTTTTACTGTCTCAAATTTTAATTACGCCAGGGATTGCCTTTTCTATAGTAAATTATTCAAAAAATAATTGTTTACTGTCGCAAATTTTAATTACGCCACGGATTGCCTTTTCTATAGTAAATTATTCAAAAAATAATTTTTTACTGTCTCAAATTTTAATTACGCCAGGGATTGCCTTTTCTATAGTAAATTATTCAAAAAATAATTTTTTACTGTCGCAAATTATAATTACGCCAGGGATTGCCTTTTCTATAGTAAATTATTCAAAAAATAATTTTTTACTGTCGCAAATTTTAAATACGCCAGGGATTGCCTTTTCTATAGTAAATTTTGCAAAAAATAATTTTTTACTGTCGCAAATTTTAAATACGCGAGGGATTGCCTTTTGTAAAGTAAATTTTGCAAAAGATAATTGTTTAGTGTCGCAAATTTTAATTACGCCAGGGATTGCCTTTTCTATAGTAAATTATTCAAAAAATAATTGTTTAGTGTCGCAAATTTTAATTACGCCAGGGATTGCCTTTTCTATAGTAAATTTTCCAAAAAATAATTGTTTAGTGTCGCAAATTTTAATTACGCCAGGGATTGCCTTTTCTATAGTAAATTTTGCAAAAAATAATTTTTTTCTGTCGCAAATTTTAATTACGCCAGGGATTGCCTTTTATATAGTAAATTATTCAAAAATTCATTTTTTACTGTCTCAAATTTTAATTACGCCAGGGATTGCCTTTTCTATAGTAAATTATTCAAAAAATAATTTTTTACTGTCGCAAATTATAATTACGCCAAGGATTGCCTTTTCTATAGTAAATTATTCAAAAAATAATTTTTTACTGTGGCAAATTTTAAATACGCCAGGGATTGCCTTTTCTATAGTAAATTTTGAAAAAAACAATTTTTTACTGTCGCAAATTTTAAATACGCGAGGGATTGCCTTTTGTATAGTAAATTTTGCAAAAAATAATTGTTTAGTGTCGCAAATTTTAATTGCGCCAGGGATTGCCTTTTCTATAGTAAATTATTCAAAAAATAATTGTTTAGTGTCGCAAATTTTAATTACGCCAGGGATTGCCTTTTCTATAGTAAATTATTCAAAAATTCATTTTTTACTGTCTCAAATTTTAATTACGCCAGGGATTGCCTTTTCTATAGTAAATTATTCAAAAATTCATTTTTTACTGTCGCAAATTTTAATTACGCCAGGGATTGCCTTTTCTATAGTAAATTATTCAAAAAATAATTTTTACTGTCGCAAATTTTAATTACGCCAGGGATTGCCTTTTGTATAGTAAATTATTCAAAAATTCATTTTTTACTGTCGCAAATTTTAATTACGCCAGGGATTGCATTTTCTATAGTAAATTATTCAAAAATTCATTTTTTACTGTCGCAAATTTTAATTACGCCAGGGATTGCCTTTTCTATAGTAAATTTTGCAAAAAATAATTGTTTAGTGTCGCAAATTTTAATTACGCCAGGGATTGCCTTTTCTATAGTAAATTATTCAAAAAATAATTTTTTACTGTCTCAAATTTTAATTACGCCAGGGATTGCCTTTACTATAGTAAATTATTCAAAAAATAATTTTTTACTGTCGCAAATTATAATTACGCCAGGGATTGCCTTTTCTATAGTAAATTGTTCAAAAAATAATTTTTTACTGTCGCAAATTTTAAATACGCCAGGGATTGCCTTTTCTATAGTAAATTTTGCAAAAAATAATTTTTTACTGTCGCAAATTTTAAATACGCGAGGGATTGCCTATTGTATAGTAAATTTTGCAAAAAATAATTGTTTAGTGTCGCAAATTTTAATTACGCCAGGGATTGCCTTTTCTATAGTAAATTATTCAAAAAATATTTGTTTAGTGTCGCAAATTTTAATTACGCCAGGGATTGCCTTTTCTATAGTAAATTTTGCAAAAAATAATTGTTTAGTGTCGCAAATTTTAACTACGCCAGAGATTGCTTTTCTATAGTAAATTATTCAAAAATTCATTTTTTACTGTCGAAATTTTAATTACGCCAGGGATTGCCTTTTCTATAGTAAATTATTCAAAAAATAATTTTTTACTGTCGCAAATTTTAATTACGCCAGGGATTGCCTTTTGTATAGTAAATTATTCAAAAATTCATTTTTTACTGTCTCAAATTTTTATTGCGGCAGGGATTGCCTTTTCTATAGTAAATTATTCAAAAAATAATTTTTTACTGTCGCAAATTATAATTACGCCAGGGATTGCCTTTTCTATAGTAAATTATTCAAAAAATAATTTTTTATTGTCTCAAATTTTAATTACGCCAGGGATTGCCTTTTCTATAGTAAATTTTGCAAAAAATAATTTTTTACTGTTGCAAATTTTAAATACGCCAGGGATTGCCTTTTGTATAGTAAATTATTCAAAAAATAATGTTTTACTGTCTCAAATTTTAATTACGCCAGGGATTGCCTTTTCTATAGTAAATTATTCAAAAAAAAATTTTTAAATGTCGCAAATTATAACTACGCCAGGGATTGCCTTTTCTATAGTAAATTATTCAAAAAATAATTTTTTACTGTCGCAAATTTTAAATACGCCAGGGATTGCCTTTTCTATAGTAAATTTTGCAAAAAATAATTTTTTACTGTCGCAAATTTTAAATACGCCAGGGATTGCCTTTTGTATAGTAAATTTTGCAAAAAAATAATTGTTTAGTGTCGCAAATTTTAATTACGCCAGGGATTGCCTTTTCTATAGTAAATTATTCAAAAAATAATTTTTTAGTGTCGCAAATTTTAATTGCGCCAGGGATTGCCTTTTCTATAGTAAATTATTCAAAAATTCATTTTTTTCTGTCTCAAATTTTAACTACGCCAGGGATTGCCTTTTCTATAGTAAATTATTCAAAAATAATTTTTTCTGTCACAAATTTTAAATACGCCAGGGATTGCCTTTTCTATAGTAAATTATTCAAAAAATAATTTTTTACTGTCGCAAATTTTAATTACGCCAGGTATTGCCTTTTCTATAGTAAATTATTCAAAAAATAATTTTTTACTGTCTCAAATTTTAATTACGCCAGGGATTGCCTTTTCTATAGTAAATTATTCAAAAAATAATTTTTTACTGTCGCAAATTTTAATTACGCCAGGGATTGCCTTTTCTATAGTAAATTATTCAAAAAATAATTTTTTACTGTTGCAAATTTTAAATACGCCAGGGATTGCCTTTTGTATAGTAAATTTTGCAAAAAATAATTGTTTAGTGTCGCAAATTTTAATTACGCCAGGGATTGACTTTTCTATAGTAAATTATTCAAAAATTCATTTTTTACTGTCTCAAATTTTAATTACGCCAGGGATTGCCTTTTCTATAGTAAATTATTCAAAAAATAATTTTTTACTGTCGCAAATTTTAAATACGCCAGGGATTGCCTTTTCTATAGTAAATTTTGCAAAAAATAATTTTTTGCTGCCGCAAATTTTAATTACGCCAGGGATTGCCTTTTCTATAGTAAATTATTCAAAAATTAATTTTTTTCTGTCTCAAATTTTAATTACGCCAGGGATTGCCATTTCTATAGTAAATTATTCAAAAAATAATTTTATACTGTCGCAAATTTTAATTACGCCAAGGATTGCCTTTTCTATAGTAAATTATTCAAAAATTCATTTTTTACTATCTCAAATTTTAATTACGCCAGGGATTGCCTTTTCTATAGTAAATTATTCAACAAATAATTTTTTACTGTCGCAAATTTTAATTACTCCAGGGATTGCCTTTTCTATAGTAAATTATTCAAAAATTCATTTTTTCTTGTCTCAAATTTTAATTACGCCAGGGATTGCCTTTTCTATAGTAAATTATTCAAAAAATAATTGTTTACTGTCGCAAATTTTAATTACGCCAGGGATTGCCTTTTCTATAGTAAATTATTCAAAAATTCATTTTTTACTGTCTCAAATTTTAATTACGCCAGGGATTGCCTTTTCTATAGTAAATTATTCAAAAAATCATTTTTTACTGTCTCAAATTTTAATTACGCCAGGGATTGCCTTTTCTATAGTAAATTTTGCAAAAAATAATTGTTTAGTGTCGCAAATTTTAATTACGCCAGGGATTGCCTTTTCTATAGTAAATTATTCAAAAATTGATTTTTTACTGTCTCAAATTTTAATTACGCCAGGGATTGCCTTTTCTATAGTAAATTATTCAAAAAATAATTTTTTCTGTCACAAATTTTAATTACGCCAGGGATTGCCTTTTCTATAGTAAATTATTCAAAAATTCATTTTTTACTGTCTCAAATTTTAATTACGCCAGGGATTGCCTTTTCTATAGTAAATTATTCAAAAAATAATTTGTTACTTCTCAAATTTTAATTACGCCAGGGATTGCCTTTTCTATAGTAAATTATTCAAAAAATAATTTTTTACTGTCGCAAATTTTAATTACGCCAGGGATTGCCTATTCTATAGTAAATTATTCAAAAAATAATTTTTTACTGTTGCAAATTTTAAATACGCCAGAGATTGCCTTTACTATAGTAAATTTTGCAAAAAATAATGGTTTAGTGTCGCAAATTTTAATTACGCCAGGGATTGCCTTTTCTATAGTAAATTATTCAAAAATTCATTTTTTACTGTCTCAAATTTTAATTACGCCAGGGATTGCCTTTTCTATAGTAAATTTTGCAAAAAATAATTGTTTAGTGTCGCAAATTATAATTACGCCAGGGATTGCCTTTTCTATAGTAAATTATTCAAAAATTAATTTTATACTGTCGCAAATTATAATTACGCCAGGGATTGCCTTTTCTATAGTAAATTATTCAAAAAATAATTTTTTACTGTCGCAAATTTTAATTACGCCAGGGATTGCCTTTTCTATAGTAAATTATTCAAAAAATAATTTTTTACTGTCGCAAATTTTAATTACGCCAGGGATTGCCTTTTCTATAGTAAATTATTCAAAAATTCATTTTTTACTGTCTCAAATTTTAATTACGCCAGGGATTGCCTTTTCTATAGTAAATTTTGCAAAAAATATTTTTTTAGTGTCGCAAATTTCAATTACGCCAGGGATTGCCTTTTCTATAGTAAATTATTCAAAAAATAATTGTTTAGTGTCGCAAATTTTAATTCCTCCAGGGATTGCCTTTTCTATAGTAAATTATTCAAAAAATAATTGTATACTGTCGCAAATTATAATTACGCCAGGGATTGCCTTTTCTATAGTAAATTATTCAAAAAATAATTTTATACTTTCGCAAATTTTAATTACGCCAGGGAGTGCCTTTTCTATAGTAAATTATTCAAAAAATAATTTTTTACTGTCGCAAATTTTAATTACGCCAGGGATTGCCTTTTCTATAGTAAATTATTCAAAAAATAATTTTTTACTGTCTCAAATTTTAATTACGCCAGGGATTGCCTTTTCTATAGTAAATTATTCAAAAAATAATTGTTTACTGTCGCAAATTTTAATTACGCCAGGGATTGCCTTTTCTATAGTAAATTATTCAAAAAATAATTTTTTACTGTCGCAAATTTTAATTACGCCAGGTATTGCCTTTTCTATAGTAAATTATTCAAAAAATAATTTTTTACTGTCTCAAATTTTAATTACGCCAGGGATTGCCTTTTCTATAGTAAATTATTCAAAAAATAATTTTTTACTGTCGCAAATTTTAATTACGCCAGGGATTGCCTTTTCTATAGTAAATTATTCAAAAAATAATTTTTTACTGTTGCAAATTTTAAATACGCCAGGGATTGCCTTTTGTATAGTAAATTTTGCAAAAAATAATTGTTTAGTGTCGCAAATTTTAATTACGCCAGGGATTGACTTTTCTATAGTAAATTATTCAAAAATTCATTTTTTACTGTCTCAAATTTTAATTACGCCAGGGATTGCCTTTTCTATAGTAAATTATTCAAAAAATAATTTTTTACTGTCGCAAATTTTAAATACGCCAGGGCCTTTTCTATAGTAAATTTTGCAAAAAATAATTTTTTACTGCCGCAAATTTTAATTACGCCAGGGATTGCCTTTTCTATAGTAAATTATTCAAAAATTAATTTTTTTTCTGTCTCAAATTTTAATTACGCCAGGGATTGCCATTTCTATAGTAAATTATTCAAAAAATAATTTTATACTGTCGCAAATTTTAATTACGCCAAGGATTGCCTTTTCTATAGTAAATTATTCAAAAATTCATTTTTTACTATCTCAAAATTTTAATTACGCCCAGGGATTGCCTTTTCTATAGTAAATTATTCAACAAATAATTTTTTACTGTCGCAAATTTTAATTACTCCAGGGATTGCCTTTTCTATAGTAAATTATTCAAAAATTCATTTTTTCTTGTCTCAAATTTTAATTACGCCAGGGATTGCCTTTTCTATAGTAAATTATTCAAAAATAATTGTTTACTGTCGCAAATTTTAATTACGCCAGGGATTGCCTTTTCTATAGTAAATTATTCAAAAATTCATTTTTTACTGTCTCAAATTTTAATTACGCCAGGGATTGCCTTTTCTATAGTAAATTATTCAAAAAATCATTTTTTACTGTCTCAAATTTTAATTACGCCAGGGATTGCCTTTTCTATAGTAAATTTTGCAAAAAATAATTGTTTAGTGTCGCAAATTTTAATTACGCCAGGGATTGCCTTTTCTATAGTAAATTATTCAAAAATTCATTTTTTACTGTCTCAAATTTTAATTACGCCATGGATTGCCTTTTCTATAGTAAATTATTCAAAAAAATAATTTTTTCTGTCACAAATTTTTAATTACGCCAGGGATTGCCTTTTCTATAGTAAATTATTCAAAAATTCATTTTTTACTGTCTCAAATTTTAATTACGCCAGGGATTGCCTTTTCTATAGTAAATTATTCAAAAAATAATTTGTTACTTCTCAAATTTTAATTACGCCAGGGATTCGCCTTTTCTATAGTAAATTATTCAAAAAATAATTTTTTACTGTCGCAAATTTTAATTACGCCAGGGATTGCCTATTCTATAGTAAATTATTCAAAAAATATTTTTTACTGTTGCAAATTTTAAATACGCCAGAGATTGCCTTTTACTATAGTAAATTTTGCAAAAAATAATTGTTTAGTGTCGCAAATTTTAATTACGCCAGGGATTGCCTTTTCTATACTAAATTATTCAAAAATTCATTTTTTACTGTCTCAAATTTTAATTACGCCAGGGATTGCCTTTTCTATAGTAAATTTTGCAAAAATAATTGTTTAGTGTCGCAAATTATAATTACGCCAGGGATTGCCTTTTCTATAGTAAATTATTCAAAAATTAATTTTATACTGTCGCAAATTATAATTACGCCAGGGATTGCCTTTTTCTATAGTAAATTATTCAAAAAATAATTTTTTACTGTCGCAAATTTTAATTACGCCAGGGATTGCCTTTTCTATAGTAAATTATTCAAAAAATAATTTTTTACTGTCGCAAATTTTAATTACGCCAGGGATTGCCTTTTCTATAGTAAATTATTCAAAAATTCATTTTTTACTGTCTCAAATTTTAATTACGCCAGGGATTGCCTTTTCTATAGTAAATTTTGCAAAAAATAATTTTTTAGTGTCGCAAATTTCAATTACGCCAGGGATTGCCTTTTCTATAGTAAATTATTCAAAAAATAATTGTTTAGTGTCGCAAATTTTAATTTCTCCAGGGATTGCCTTTTCTATAGTAAATTATTCAAAAAATAATTGTATACTGTCGCAAATTATAATTACGCCAGGGATTGCCTTTTCTATAGTAAATTATTCAAAAAATAATTTTATACTTTCGCAAATTTTAATTACGCCAGGGAGTGCCTTTTCTATAGTAAATTATTCAAAAAATAATTTTTTAGTGTCGCAAATTTCAATTACGCCAGGGATTGCCTTTTCTATAGTAAATTATTCAAAAAATAATTGTTTAGTGTCGCAAATTTTAATTTCTCCAGGGATTGCCTTTTCTATTGTAAATTATTCAAAAAATAATTGTATACTGTCGCAAATTATAATTACGCCAGGGATTGCCTTTTCTATAGTAAATTATTCAAAAAATAATTTTATACTTTCGCAAATTTTAATTACGCCAGGGAGTGCCTTTTCTATAGTAAATTATTCAAAAAATAATTGTTTACTGTCGCAAATTTTAATTACGCCAGGGATTGCCTTTTCTATAGTAAATTATTCAAAAAATAATTTTTTACTGTCTCAAATTTTAATTACGCCAGGGATTGCCTTTTCTATAGTAAATTATTCAAAAAATAATTGTTTACTGTCGCAAATTTTAATTACGCCAGGGATTGCCTTTTCTATAGTAAATTATTCAAAAAATAATTTTTTACTGTCTCAAATTTTAATTACGCCAGGGATTGCCTTTTCTATAGTAAATTATTCAAAAAATAATTGTTCTAGTGTCGCAAATTATAATTACGCCAGGGATTGCCTTTTCTATAGTAAATTATTCAAAAAATAATTGTTTACTGTCGCAAATTTTAATTACGACAGGGATTGCCTTTTCTATAGTAAATTATTCAAAAATTCATTTTTTACTGTCTCAAATTTTAATTACGCCAGGGATTGCCTTTTCTATAGTAAATTATTCAAAAAATAATTTTTTACTGTCTCAAATTTTAATTACGCCAGGGATTGCCTTTTCTATAGTAAATTATTCAAAAAATAATTTTTTCTGTCACAAATTTTAAATACGCCAGGGATTGCCTTTTCTATAGTAAATTATTCAAAAAATAATTTTTTACTGTCGCAAATTTTAATTACGCCAGGTATTGCCTTTTCTATAGTAAATTATTCAAAAAATAATTTTTTTACTGTCTCAAATTTTAATTACGCCAGGGATTGCCTTTTCTATAGTAAATTATTCAAAAAATAATTTTTTACTGTCGCAAATTTTAATTACGCCAGGGATTGCCTTTTCTATAGTAAATTATTCAAAAAATAATTTTTTACTGTTGCAAATTTTAAATACGCCAGGGATTGCCTTTTGTATAGTAAATTTTGCAAAAAATAATTGTTTAGTGTCGCAAATTTTAATTACGCCAGGGATTGACTTTTCTATAGTAAATTATTCAAAAAATTCATTTTTTTACTGTCTCAAATTTTAATTACGCCAGGGATTGCCTTTTCTATAGTAAATTATTCAAAAAATAATTTTTTACTGTCGCAATTTTAAATACGCCAGGGATTGCCTTTTTCTATAGTAAATTTTGCAAAAAATAATTTTTTACTGCCGCAAATTTTAATTACGCCAGGGATTGCCTTTTCTATAGTAAATTATTCAAAAATTAATTTTTTTCTGTCTCAAATTTTAATTACGCCAGGGATTGCCATTTCTATAGTAAATTATTCAAAAAATAATTTTATACTGTCGCAAATTTTAATTACGCCAAGGATTGCCTTTTCTATAGTAAATTATTCAAAAATTCATTTTTTACTATCTCAAATTTTAATTACGCCAGGGATTGCCTTTTCTATAGTAAATTATTCAACAAATAAATTTTTTACTGTCTCGCAAATTTTAATTACTCCAGGGATTGCCTTTTCTATAGTAAATTATTCAAAAATTCATTTTTTCTTGTCTCAAATTTTTAATTACGCCAGGGATTGCCTTTTCTATAGTAAATTATTCAAAAAATAATTGTTTACTGTCGCAAATTTTAATTACGCCAGGGATTGCCTTTTTCTATAGTAAATTATTCAAAAATTCATTTGTTACTGTCTCAAATTTTAATTACGCCAGGGATTGCCTTTTCTATAGTAAATTATTCAAAAAATCATTTTTTACTGTCTCAAATTTTAATTACGCCAGGGATTGCCTTTTCTATAGTAAATTTTGCTCAAAAAATAATTGTTTAGTGTCGCAAATTTTAATTACGCCAGGGATTGCCTTTTCTATAGTAAATTATTCAAAAATTCATTTTTTACTGTCTCAAATTTTAATTACGCCCAGGGATTGCCTTTTCTATAGTAAATTATTCAAAAAATAATTTTTTTCTGTCACAAATTTTAATTACGCCAGGGATTGCCTTTTCTATAGTAAATTAATTCAAAAATTCATTTTTTACTGTCTCAAATTTTAATTACGCCAGGGATTTGCCTTTTCTATAGTAAATTATTCAAAAATAATTTGTTACTTCTCAAATTTTAATTACGCCAGGGATTGCCTTTTCTATAGTAAATTATTCAAAAAATAATTTTTTACTGTCGCAAATTTTAATTACGCCAGGGATTGCCTATTCTATAGTAAATTATTCAAAAAATAATTTTTTACTGTTGCAAATTTTAAATACGCAGAGATTGCCTTTACTATAGTAAATTTTGCAAAAAATAATTGTTTAGTGTCGCAAATTTTAATTACGCCAGGGATTGCCTTTTCTATACTAAATTATTCAAAAATTCATTTTTTACTGTCTCAAATTTTAATTACGCCAGGGATTGCCTTTTCTATAGTAAAATTTTGCAAAAAATAATTGTTTAGTGTCGCAAATTATAATTACGCCAGGGATTGCCTTTTCTATAGTAAATTATTCAAAAATTAATTTTATACTGTCGCAAATTATAATTACGCCAGGGATTGCCTTTTCTATAGTAAATTATTCAAAAAAATAATTTTTTACTGTCGCAAATTTTAATTACGCCAGGGATTGCCTTTTCTATAGTAAATTATTCAAAAAATAATTTTTTACTGTCGCAAATTTTTAATTACGCCAGGATTGCCTTTTCTATAGTAAATTATTCAAAAATTCATTTTTTACTGTCTCAAATTTTAATTACGCCCAGGGATTGCCTTTTCTATAGTAAATTTGCAAAAAATAGTTTTTTAGTGTCGCAAATTTCAATTACGCCAGGGATTGCCTTTTCTATAGTAAATTATTCAAAAAATAATTGTTTAGTGTCGCAAATTTTAATTTCTCCAGGGATTGCCTTTTCTATAGTAAATTATTCAAAAAATAATTGTATACTGTCGCAAATTATAATTACGCCAGGGATTGCCTTTTCTATAGTAAATTATTCAAAAAATAATTTTATACTTTCGCAAATTTTAATTACGCCAGGGAGTGCCTTTTCTATAGTAAATTATTCAAAAATAATTGTTTACTGTCGCAAATTTTAATTACGCCAGGGATTGCCTTTTCTATAGTAAATTATTCAAAAAATAATCTTTTTTACTGTCTCAAATTTTAATTACGCCAGGGATTGCCTTTTCTATAGTAAATTATTCAAAAAATAATTGTTTACTGTCGCAAATTTTAAGATCGCCAGGGATTGCCTTTTCTATAGTAAATTATTCAAAAATAATTTTTTTACTGTCTCAAATTTTAATTACGCCAGGGATTGCCTTTTCTATAGTAAATTATTCAAAAAATAATTGTTTAGTGTCGCAAATTATATTTACGCCAGGGATTGCCTTTTCTATAGTAAATTATTCAAAAAATAATTGTTTACTGTCGCAAATTTTAATTACGACAGGGATTGCCTTTTCTATAGTAAATTATTCAAAAATTCATTTTTTACTGTCTCAAATTTTAATTACGCCAGGGATTGCCTTGTCTATAGTAAATTATTCAAAAAATAATTTTTTACTGTCTCAAATTTTAATCTACGCCAGGGATTGCCTTTTCTATAGTAAATTATTCAAAAAATTATTTTATACTGTCGCAAATTTTAATTACGCCAGGATTGCCTTTTCTATAGTAAATTATTCAAAAATAATTTTTTACTGTCGCAAATTTTAATTAGGCCAGGTATTGCCTTTTCTATAGTAAATTATTCAAAAAATAATTTTATACTGTCGCAAATTTTAATTACGCCAGGGATTGCCTTTTCTATAGTAAATTATTCAAAAAATAATTTTTTACTGTCGCAAGTTTTAATTACGCCAGGATTGCCTTTTTCTATAGTAAATTATTCAAAACATAATTTTATACTGTCGCAAATTTTAATTACGCCAGGGATTGCCTTTTCTATAGTAATTATTCAAAAAAAATAATTGTTTAGTGTCGCAAGATTTTAATTACGCCAGGGATTGCCTTTTCTATAGTAAATTATTCAAAAGATAATTGTTTACTGTCGCAAATTTTAATTACGCCAGGGATTGCCTTTTCTATAGTAAAATTATTCAAAAAATAATTTTTTACTGTCGCAAATTTTAATTACGCCAGGGATTGCCTTTTCTATAGTAAATTATTCAAAAATTCGTTTTTTACTGTCGCAAATTTTAATTACGACAGGGATTGCCTTTTCTATAGTAAATTTTGCAAAAAATAATTTTTAATGTCGCAAATTTTAATTACGCCAGGGATTGCCTTTTCTATAGTAAATTTAGCAAAAAATAATTGTTTAGTGTCGCAAATTTTAATTACGCCAGGGATTGCCTTTTCTATAGTAAATTATTCAAAAATTCATTTTTTACTGTCGCAAATTTTAATTACGCCAGGGATTGCCTTTTCTATAGTAAATTTTGCAAAAAATAATTTTTTAGTGTCGCAAATTTTAATTACGCCAGGGATTGCCTTTTCTATAGTAAATTTTGCAAAAAATAATTTTTTTCTGTCCGCAAATTTTAATTACGCCAGGGATTGCCTTTTATATAGTAAAATTATTCAAAAATTCATTTTTTACTGTCTCAAATTTTAATTACGCCAGGGATTGCCTTTTCTATAGTAAATTATTCAAAAATCATTTTTTACTGTCGCAAATTTTAATTACGCCAGGGATTGCCTTTTCTATAGTAAATTATTCAAAATATAATTTTTTACTGTCTCAAATTTTAATTACGCCAGGGATTGCCTTTTCTGTAGTAAATTATTCAAAAAAATAATTTTTTACTGTCGCAAAATTATAATTACGCCAGGGATTGCCTTTTCTATAGTAAATTATTCAAAAAATAATTTTTTACTGTCGCAAATTTTAAATACACCAGGGATTGCCTTTTCTATAGTAAATTTTGCAAAAAATAATTTTTTACTGTCGCCAATTTTAAATACGCGAGAGATTGCCTTTTGTATAGTAAATTTTGCAAAAAATAATTGTTTAGTGTCGCAAATTTTAATTACGCCAGGGATTGCCTTTTCTATAGTAAATTATTCAAAAAATAATTGTTTAGTGTCGCAAATTTTAATTACGCCAGGGATTGCCTTTTCTCTATAGTAAATTAATTCAAAAATTCATTTTTTTACTGTCTCAAATTTTAATTACGCCAGGGATTTCCCTTTTCTTATAGTAAATTATTCAAAAATTCAGTTTTTACTGTCGCAAATTTTAATTACGCCAGGGATTGCCTTTTCTATTGTAAGATTATTCAAAAAAGAATTTTTTACTGTCGCAAATTTAATTACGCCAGGGATTGCCTTTTGTATAGTAAATTATTTCAAAAATTCATTTTTTACTGTCGCAAATTTTAATTACGCCAGGCATTGCAATTTTCTATAGTAAATTATTCAAAAATTCAATTTTTACTGTCGCAAATTTTAATTACGACAGGGATTGCTATTCTATAGTAAATTTTGCAAAAAATAATTGTTTAGTGTCGCAAATTTTAATTACGCCAGGGATTGCCTTTTCTATAGTAAATTTTGCAAAAAATAATTTTTTTCTGTCACAAATTTTAATTACGCCAGGGATTGCTCCTTTTCTATAGTAAATTTTGCAAAAAATAATTTTTTTCTGTCACAAAATTTTAATTACGCCAGGGATTGCCTTTTCTATAGTAAATTATTCAAAAATTCATTTTTTACTGTCGCAAATTTTAATTACGCCAGGGATTGCCTTTTCTATAGTAAATTTTGCAAAAAATAATTTTTTAATGTCGCAAATTTTAATTACGCCAGGATTGCCTTTTCTATAGTAAATTTAGCAAAAAAATAATTGTTTAGTGTCGCACAAATTTTAATTACGCCAGGGATTGCCTTTTTCTATAGTAAATTATTCAAAAATTCATTTTTTACCTGTCGCAAATTTTAATTACGCCAGGGATTGCCTTTTCTATAGTAAATTTTGCAAAAAATAATTTTTAGTGTCGCAAATTTTAATTACGCCAGGGATTGCCTCTTTCTATAGTAAATTTTGCAAAAAATAATTTTTTTCTGTCGCAAATTTTAATTACGCCAGGATTGCTCTTTTATATAGTAAATTATTCAAAAATTCATTTTTTACTGTCTCAAATTTTAATTACGCCAGGGATTGCCTTTTCTATAGTAAATTATTCAAAAAATTCATTTTTTACTGTCGCAAATTTTAATTACGCCAGGGATTGCCTTTTCTATAGTAAATTATTCAAAATATAATTTTTTACTGTCTCAAATTTTAATTACGCCAGGGATTGCCTTTTCTGTAGTAAATTATTCAAAAAATAATTTTTTACTGTCGCAAATTATAATTACGCCAGGGATTGCCTTTTCTATAGTAAATTATTCAAAAAATAATTTTTTACTGTCGCAAATTTTTAAATACACAGGGATTGCCTTTTCTATAGTAAATTTTGCAAAAAATAATTTTTTACTGTCGCAAATTTTAAATACGCGAGAGATTGCCTTTTGTATAGTAAATTTTGCAAAAAATAATTGTTTAGTGTCGCAAATTTTAATTACGCCAGGGATTGCCTTTTCTATAGTAAATTATTCAAAAAATAATTGTTTATTGTCGCAAATTTTAATTACGCCAGGGATTGCCTTTTCTATAGTAAAATTATTCAAAAAATCATTTTTTACTGTCTCAAATTTTAATTACGCCAGGGATTTCCTTTTCTATAGTAAATTATTCAAAAATTCAGTTTTTTACTGTCGCAAATTTTAATTACGCCAGGGATTGCCTTTTCTATTGTAAATTATTCAAAAAAAGAATTTTTTACTGTCGCAAATTTTAATTACGCCAGGGATTGCCTTTTGTATAGTAAATTATTCAAAAATTCATTTTTTTACTGTCGCAAATTTTAATTACGCCAGGGATTGCATTTTCTATAGTAAATTATTCAAAAATTCAATTTTACTGTCGCAAATTTTAATACGCCAGGGATTGCCTATTCTATAGTAAATTTTGCAAAAAATAATTGTTTAGTGTCGCAAATTTTAATTACGCCAGGGATTGCCTTTTCTATAGTAAATTTTGCAAAAATAATTTTATTCTGTCACAAATTTTAATTACGCCAGGGATTGCATTTTCTATAGTAAATTATTCAAAAATTCATTTTTTACTGTCTCAAATTTTAATTACGCCCGGGATTGCCTTTTTCTATAGTAAATTATTCAAAAATTCATTTTTTACTGTCGCAAATTTTAATTACGCCAGGGATTGCCTTTTCTATAGTAAATTATTCAAAAATAATTTTTTTACTGTCTCAAATTTTAATTACGCCAGGGATTGCCTTTTCTATAGTAAATTATTCAAAAAATTATTTTTTACTGTCGCAAATTATAATTACGCCAGGGATTGCCTTTTCTATAGTAAATTATTCAAAAAATAATTTTTTACTGTCGCCAAATTTTAAATACGCAGGGATTGCCTTTTCTATAGTAAATTTTGCAAAAAATAATTTTTTACTGTCGCAAATTTTAAATACGGCCAGGGATTGCCTTTTGTATAGTAAATTTTGCAAAAAATAATTGTTTAGTGTCGCAAATTTTAATTACGCCAGGGATTGCCCTTTTCTATAGTAAATTATTCAAAAAAATAATTGTTTAGTGTAGCAAATTTTAATTACGCCAGGGATTGCCTTTTCTATAGTAAATTATTCAAAAATTCATTTTTTACTGTCTCAAATTTTAATTACGCCAGAGATTGCCTTTTCTATAGTAAATTATTCAAAAAATTCATTTTTTTACTGTCGAAATTTTAATTACGCCAGGGATAGCCTTTTCTATAGTAAATTATTCAAAAAAATAATTTTTTTACTGTCGCAAATTTTAATTACGCCAGGGATTGCCTTTTGTATAGTATATTATTCAAAAATTCATTTTTTACTGTCTCAAATTTTAATTGCGCCAGGGATTGCCTTTTCTCTAGTAAATTATTCAAAAAAATAATTTTTTCTGTCACAAATTTTAAATACGCCAGGGATTGCCTTTTCTATAGTAAAATTATTCAAAAAAATAATTTTTTACTGTATCAAATTTTAATTACGCCAGGGATTGCCTTTTCTATAGTAAATTATGCAAAAAATAATTTTTTACTGTTTGCAAATTTTAAATACGCCAGGGATTGCCTTTTGTATAGTAAATTATTCAAAAAATAATTTTTTTACTGTCTAAAATTTTAATTACGCCAGGGATTGCCTTTTCTATAGTAAATTATTCAAAAAATAATTTTTTTTATGTCGCAAATTATAATTACGCCAGGGATTGCCTTTTCTATGGTAAATTATTCAAAAAATAATTTTTACTGTCGCAAATTTTAAATACGCCAGGGATTGCCTTTTCTATAGTAAATTTTGCAAAAAAATAATTTTTTACTGTCGCAAATTTTAAATACGCCAGGGATTGCCTTTTGTATAGTAAATTTTGCAAAAAATAATTGTTTAGTGTCGCAAATTTTAATTACGCCAGGGATTGCCTTTTCTATAGTAAATTATTCAAAAAATAATTTTTTAGTGTCGCAAATTTTAATTACGCAGGGATTGCCTTTTCTATAGTAAATTATTCAAAAATTCATTTTTTACTGTCTCAAATTTTAATTACGCCAGGATTGCCTTTTCTATAGTAAATTATTCAAAAATTCATTTTTACTGTCGCAAATTTTAATTACGCCAGGGATTGCCTTTTCTATAGTAAATTATTCAAAAAATAATTTTTTACTGTCGCAAATTTTAATTACGCCAGGGATTGCCTTTTGTATAGTAAATTATTCAAAAATTCATTTTTTACTGTCTCAAATTTTAACTACGCCAGGGATTGCCTTTTTCTATAGTAAATTATTCAAAAAAATAATTTTTTCTGTCACAAATTTTAAATACGCCAGGGATTGCCTTTTCTATAGTAAATTATTCAAAAATAATTTTTTACTGTCCGCAAATTTTAATTACGCCAGGGATTGCCTTTTCAATAGTAAATTATTCAAAAATAATTTTTTACTGTCGCAAATTTTAATTACGCCAGGGATTGCCTTTTCTATAGTAAATTATTCAAAAAATAATTTTTTTACTGTCGCAAATTTTAATTACGCCAGGGATTGCCTTTTCTATAGTAAATTATTCAAAAAATAATTTTTTACTGTTGCAAATTTTAAATACGCCAGGGATTGCCTTTTGTTTAGTAAATTTTGCAAAAAATAATTGTTTAGTGTCGCAAATTTTAATTACGCCAGGGATTGCCTTTTACTATAGTAAATTATTCAAAAATTCATTTTTTACTGTCTCAAATTTTAATTACGCCAGGGATTGCCTTTTCTATAGTAAATTATTCAAAAAATAATTTTTTACTGTCCGCAAATTTTAAATACGCCAGGGATTGCCCTTTTTCTATAGTAAATTTTGCAAAAAATAATTTTTTACTGTCGCAAATTTTAATTACGCCAGGGATTGCCTTTTCTATAGTAAATTATTCAAAAATTAATTTTTTTCTGTGTCAAATTTTAACTACGCCAGGGAATTGCCATTTCTATAGTAAATTATTCAAAAAATAATTTTATACTGTCGCAAATTTTAATTACGCCAGGGATTGCCTTTTCTATAGTAAATTATTCAAAAATTCATTTTTTACTGTCTCAAATTTTAATTACGCCAGGGATTGCCTTTTCTATAGTAAATTATTCAAAAAATAATTTTTTACTGTCGCAAATTTTAATTACTCAGGGATTGCCTTTTCTATAGTAAATTATTCAAAAATTCATTTTTTACTGTCTCAATATTTAATTACGCCAAGGATTGCCTTTTCTATAGTAAATTATTCAAAAAATAATTGTTTACTGTCGCAAATTTTAATTACGCCACGGATTGCCTTTTCTATAGTAAATTATTCAAAAATAATTTTTTACTGTCTCAAATTTTAATTACGCCAGGGATTGCCTTTTCTATAGTAAATTATTCAAAAAATAATTTTTTTTTGTCGCAAATTTAATTACGCCAGGGATTGCCTTTTCTATAGTAAATTATTCAAAAAATAATTTTTTACTGTCGCAAATTTTAAATACGCCAGGGATTGCCTTTTCTATAGTAAATTTTGCAAAAAATAATTTTTTACTGTCGCAAAATTTTAAATACGCGAGGGATTGCCTTTTGTAAAGTAAATTTTGCAAAAGATAATTGTTTAGTGTCGCAAATTTTAATTACGCCAGGGATTGCCTTTTCAATAGTAAATTATTCAAAAAATAATTTTT
>CAWVNZ010001939.1:0-46667 GCA_963930735.1 Dioctria linearis | reverse complement strand
CCCTGGCCTAATTAAAATTTGCGACAGTAAAAAATTATTTTTTGAAAAATTTACTATAGAAAAGGCAATCCCTGGCGCAATTAAAATTTGCGACAGTAGAAAATTATTTTTTGAAAAATTTACTGTAGAATAGGCAATCCCTGGCGCAATTAAAATTTGCGACAGTAGAAAATTATTTTTTGAAAAATTTACTATAGAAATGGCAATCCCTGGCGCAATTGAAATTAGCGACAGTAGAAAATTATTTTTTGAAAAATTTACTGTAGAAAAGGCAATCCCTGGCGCAATTCAAATTTTCGACAGTATAAAATTAAATTTTGAAAAATTTACTATAGAAAAGGCAATCCCTGGCCTAATTAAAATTTGCGACAGTAAAAAATATTTTTTTGAAAAATTTACTGTAGAAAAGGCAATCCCTGGCCTAATTAAAATTTGCGACAGTAAAAAATTATTTTTTGAAAACTTTACTATAGAAAAGGCAATCTGGCGTAATTAAAATTTGCGACAGTAAAAAATTAGTTTTTGAATAATTTACTATAGAAAAGGCAATCCCTGGCGCTATTAAAATTTGCGACAGTAGAAAATTATTTTTTGAAAAATTTACTGTAGAAAAGGCAATCCCTGACGCAACTAAAACTTGCGACAGTAGAAAATTATTTTTTGAAAAATTTACTGTAGAAAAGGCAATCCCTGGCGCAATTAAAATTTGCGACAGTAGAAAATTATTTTTTGCAAAATTTACTGTAGAAAAGGCAATCCCTGGCGCAATTAAAATTTGCGACAGTAAAAAATTATTTTTTGAAAAATTTACTGTAGGAAAGGCAATACCTGGCGCAATTAAAATTTGCGACAGTAGACAATTTTTTTTTGAAAAATTTACTGTAGAAAAGGCAATCCCTGGCGCAATTAAAATTTGCGACAGTAGAAAATTATTTTTTGAAAAATTTACTGTAGAAAAGGCAATCCCTGGCGCAATTAAAATTTGCGACAGTAGAAAATTATTTTTTGAAAAATTTACTGCAGAAAAGGCAATCCCTGGCGCAATTAAAATTTGCGACAGTAGAAAATTATTTTTTGAAAAATTTACTGTAGAAAAGGCAATCCCTGGCGCAATTAAAATTTGCGACAGTAGAAAATTATTTTTTGCAAAATTTACTATAGAAAAGGCAATCCCTGGCGCAATTCAAATTTTCGACAGTATAAAATTAAATTTTGAAAAATTTACTATAGAAAAGGCAATCCCTGGCGTAATTAAAATTTGCGACAGTAAAAAATAATTTTTTGAAAAATTTACTGTAGAAAAGGCAATCCCTGGCCTAATTAAAATTTGCGACAGTAAAAAATTATTTTTTGAAAAATTTACTATAGAAAAGGCAATCAATGGCGCAATTAAAATTTGCGACAGTAGAAAATTATTTTTTGAAAAATTTACTGTAGAAAAGCCAATCCCTGGCGCAATTAAAATTTGCGACAGTAGAAAATTATTTTTTGAAAAATTTACTATAGAAATGGCAATCCCTGGCGAAATTGAAATTAGCGACAGTAGAAAATTATTTTTTGAAAAAATTACTGTAGAAAAGGCAATCCCTGGCGCAATTAAAATTTGCGACAGTAGAAAATTATTTTTTGAAAAATTTACTGTAGAAAAGGCAATCCCTGGCGCAATTAAAATTTGCGACAGTAGAAAATTATTTTTTGAAAAATTTACTGTAGAAAAGGCAATCCCTGGCGCAATTAAAATTTGCGACAGTAGAAAATTATTTTTTGCAAAATTTACTATAGAAAAGGCAATCCCTGGCGCAATTCAAATTTTCGACAGTATAAAATTAAATTTTGAAAAATTTACTATAGAAAAGGCAATCCCTGGCCTAATTAAAATTTGCGACAGTAAAAAATAATTTTTTGAAAAATTTACTGTAGAAAAGGCAATCCCTGGCCTAATTAAAATTTGCGACAGTAAAAAATTATTTTTTGAAAACTTTACTATAGAAAAGGCAATCCCTGGCGTAATTAAAATTTGCGACGGTAAAAAATTAGTTTTTGAATAATTTACTATAGAAAAGGCAATCCCTGGCGCTATTAAAATTTGCGACAGTAGAAAATTATTTTTTGAAAAATTTACTGTAGAAAAGGCAATCCCTGGCGCAACTAAAATTTGCGACAGTAGAAAATTATTTTTTGAAAAATTTATTGTAGAAAAGGCAATCCCTGGCGCAATTAAAATTTGCGAAAGTAGAAAATTATTTTTTGCAAAATTTACTGTAGAAAAGGCAATCCCTGGCGCAATTAAAATTTGCGACAGTAAAAAATTATTTTTTGAAAAATTTACTGTAGGAAAGGCAATCCCTGGCGCAATTAAAATTTGCGACAGTAGACAATTTTTTTTTGAAAAATTTACTGGTGAAAAGGCAATCCCTGGCGCAATTAAAATTTGCGAAAGTAGAAAATTATTTTTTGAAAAATTTACTGTAGAAAAGGCAATCCCTGGCGCAATTAAAATTTGCGAGAGTAGAAAATTATTTTTTGAAAAATTTACTGTAGAAAAGGCAATCCCTGGCGCAATTAAAATTTGCGACAGCAAAAAATTATTTTTTGAATAATTTACTATAGAAAAGGCAATCCCTGGCGCAATTAAAATTTGCGACAGTAAAAAATTATTTTTTGCAAAATTTACTATAGAAAAGGCAATCCCTGGTGCAATTAAAATTTGTGACAGTAGAAAATTATTTGTTGAAAAATTTACTATAGAAAAGGCAATCCCTGGCGTAATTAAAATTTGCGACAGTAAAAAATTAATTTTTGAAAAATTTACTATAGAAAAGGCAATCCCTGGCGTAATTAAAATTTGCGACAGTAAAAAATTATTTTTTGAATAATTGACTATAGAAAGGCAATCCCTGGCGTATTTAAAATTTGCGACAGTAAAAAATTAATTTTTGAAAAATTTACTATAGAAAAGGCAATCCCTGGCGTATTTAAAATTTGCGACAGTAAAAAATTAATTTGTGAAAAATTCACTATAGAAAAGGCAATCCCTGGCGCAATTAAAATTTGCGACAGTAAAACATTATTTTTTGAAAAATTTACTATAGAAAAGGCAATCCCTGGCGCAATTAAAATTTGCGACAGTAGAAAATTATTTTTTGAAAAATTTACTGTAGAAAAGGCAATCCCTGGCGCAATTAAAATTTGCGACAGTAGAAAATTATTTTTTGAAAAATTTACTATAGAAATGGCAATCCCTGGCGAAATTGAAATTAGCGACAGTAGAAAATTATTTTTTGAAAAATTTACTGTAGAAAAGGCAATCCCTGGCGCAATTAAAATTTGCGACAGTAGAAAATTATTTTTTGAAAAATTTACTGTAGAAAAGGCAATCCCTGGCGCAATTAAAATTTGCGACAGTAGAAAATTATTTTTTGAAAAATTTACTGTAGAAAAGGCAATCCCTGGCGCAATTAAAATTTGCGACAGTAGAAAATTATTTTTTGCAAAATTTACTATAGAAAAGGCAATCCCTGGCGCAATTCAAATTTTCGACAGTATAAAATTAAATTTTGAAAAATTTACTATAGAAAAGGCAATCCCTGGCCTAATTAAAATTTGCGACAGTAAAAAATAATTTTTTGAAAAATTTACTGTAGAAAAGGCAATCCCTGGCCTAATTAAAATTTGCGACAGTAAAAAATTATTTTTTGAAAACTTTACTATAGAAAAGGCAATCCCTGGCGTAATTAAAATTTGCGACGGTAAAAAATTAGTTTTTGAATAATTTACTATAGAAAAGGCAATCCCTGGCGCTATTAAAATTTGCGACAGTAGAAAATTATTTTTTGAAAAATTTACTGTAGAAAAGGCAATCCCCTGGCGCAACTAAAATTTGCGACAGTAGAAAATTATTTTTTGAAAAATTTATTGTAGAAAAGGCAATCCCTGGCGCAATTAAAATTTGCGAAAGTAGAAAATTATTTTTTGCAAAATTTACTGTAGAAGAGGCAATCCCTGGCGCAATTAAAATTTGCGACAGTAAAAAATTATTTTTTGAAAAATTTACTGTAGGAAAGGCAATCCCTGGCGCAATTAAAATTTGCGACAGTAGACAATTTTTTTTTGAAAAATTTACTGTAGAAAAGGCAATCCCTGGCGCAATTAAAATTTGCGAAAGTAGAAAATTATTTTTTGAAAAATTTACTGTAGAAAAGGCAATCCCTGGCGCAATTAAAATTTGCGAGAGTAGAAAATTATTTTTTGAAAAATTTACTGTAGAAAAGGCAATCCCTGGCGCAATTAAAATTTGCGACAGCAAAAAATTATTTTTTGCAAAATTTACTATAGAAAAGGCAATCCCTGGTGCAATTAAAATTTGTGACAGTAGAAAATTATTTGTTGAAAAATTTACTATAGAAAAGGCAATCCCTGGCGTAATTAAAATTTGCGACAGTAAAAAATTAATTTTTGAAAAATTTACTATAGAAAAGGCAATCCCTGGCGTAATTAAAATTTGCGACAGTAAAAAAATATTTTTTGAATAATTGACTATAGAAAGGCAATCCCTGGCGTATTTAAAATTTGCGACAGTAAAAAATTAATTTTTGAAAAATTTACTATAGAAAAGGCAATCCCTGGCGTATTTAAAATTTGCGACAGTAAAAAATTAATTTGTGAAAAATTCACTATAGAAAAGGCAATCCCTGGCGCAATTAAAATTTGCGACAGTAAAAAATTATTTTTTGAAAAATTTACTATAGAAAAGGTAATCCCTGGCGCAGTTACAATTTGCGACAGTAAAAAATTATTTTTTGAATAATTTACGATAGAAAAGGCAATCCCTGGCGTAATTAAAATTTGCGACAGTAAAAAATTATTTTTTGAAATATTTACTGTAGAAAAGGCAATCCCTGGCGCAATTAAAATTTGCGACAGTAGATAATTATTTTTTGAAAAATTTACTGTAGAAAAGGCAATCCCTGGCGTAATTAAAATTTGCGACAGTAAAAAATTATTTTTTGAAAAATTTACTATAGAAAAGGCAATCCCTGGCGTAATTAAAGTTTGCTACAGTAAAAAATTAATTTTTGAAAAATTTACTATAGAAAAGGCAATCCCTGGCGTATTTAAAATTTGCGACAGTAAAAAATTAATTTGTGAAAAATTTACTATAGAAAAGGCAATCCCTGGCGTAATTAAAATTTGCGACAGTAAAAAATTATTTTTTGAATAATTTACTATAGAATAGGCAATCCCTGGCGTAATTAAAATTTGCGACAGTAAAAAATTAAATTTTGAAAAATTTACTATAGAAAACGCAATCCCTGGAGTAATTAAAATTTGCGACAGTAAAAAATTATTTTTTGCAAAATTTACTATAGAAAAGGCAATCCCTGGCGTAATTAAAATTTTCGACAGTAAAAAATTATTTTTTGATAAATTTACTGTAGAAAAGGCCATCCCTGGCGTAATTAAAATTTGCGACAGTAAAAAATTATTTTTTGATAAATTTACTGTAGAAAAGGCCATCCCTGGCGTAATTAAAATTTGCGACAGTAAAAAATTATGTTTTGAATAATTTACTATAGAAAAGACAGTCCCTGGCGTAATTAAAATTTGCGACAGTAAAAAATTAGTTTTTGAAAAATTTTCTGTAGAAAAGGCAATCCCTGGCGCAATTAAAATTTGCGACAGTAAAAAATTATTTTTTGAATAATTTACTATAGAAAAGGCAATCCCTGGCGTATTTAAAATTCGCGACAGTATACAATTAAATTTTGAAAAATTTACTATAGGAGAGGCAATCCCTGACGCAATTAAAGTTTGCGACAGTAGAAAATTAATTTTTGAAAAATATACTATAGAAAAGGCAATCCATGGCGTATTTAAAATTTGCGACAGTAGAAAATTAATTTTTGAAAAATTTACTATAGAAAAGGCAATCCCTGGCGCAATTAAAATTTGCGACAGTAAAAAATTATTTTTTGAAAAATTTACTATAGAAAAGGCAATCCCTGGCGCAATTAAAATTTGCGACAGTAAAAAATTATTTTTTGAAAAATTTACTATAGAAAAGGTAATCCCTGGCGCAGTTACAATTTGCGACAGTAAAAAATTATTTTTTGAATAATTTACGATAGAAAAGGCAATCCCTGGCGTAATTAAAATTTGCGACAATAAAAAATTATTTTTTGAAATATTTACTGTAGAAAAGGCAATCCCTGGCGCAATTAAAATTTGCGACAGTAGATAATTATTTTTTGAAAAATTTACTGTAGAAAAGGCAATCCCTGGCGTAATTAAAATTTGCGACAGTAAAAAATTATTTTTTGAAAAATTTACTATAGAAAAGGCAATCCCTGGCGTAATTAAAGTTTGCTACAGTAAAAAATTAATTTTTGAAAAATTTACTATAGAAAAGGCAATCCCTGGCGTATTTAAAATTTGCGACAGTAAAAAATTAATTTGTGAAAAATTTACTATAGAAAAGGCAATCCCTGGCGTAATTAAAATTTGCGACAGTAAAAAATTATTTTTTGAATAATTTACTATAGAATAGGCAATCCCTGGCGTAATTAAAATTTGCGACAGTAAAAAATTAAATTTTGAAAAATTTACTATAGAAAACGCAATCCCTGGAGTAATTAAAATTTGCGACAGTAAAAAATTATTTTTTGCAAAATTTACTATAGAAAAGGCAATCCCTGGCGTAATTAAAATTTTCGACAGTAAAAAATTATTTTTTGATAAATTTACTGTAGAAAAGGCCATCCCTGGCGTAATTAAAATTTGCGACAGTAAAAAATTATTTTTTGATAAATTTACTGTAGAAAAGGCCATCCCGGGCGTAATTAAAATTTGCGACAGTAAAAAATTATGTTTTGAATAATTTACTATAGAAAAGACAGTCCCTGGCGTAATTGAAATTTGCGACAGTAAAAAATTAGTTTTTGAAAAATTTTCTGTAGAAAAGGCAATCCCTGGCGCAATTAAAATTTGCGACAGTAAAAAAATTATTTTTTGAATAATTTACTATAGAAAAGGCAATCCCTGGCGTATTTAAAATTCGCGACAGTATACAATTAAATTTTGAAAAATTTACTATAGGAGAGGCAATCCCTGGGGCAATTAAAGTTTGCGACAGTAGAAAATTAATTTTTGAAAAATATACTATAGAAAAGGCAATCCATGGCGTATTTAAAATTTGCGACAGTAGAAAATTAATTTTTGAAAAATTTACTATAGAAAAGGCAATCCCTGGCGCAATTAAAATTTGCGACAGTAAAAAATTATTTTTTGAAAAATTTACTATAGAAAAGGCAATCCCTGGCGCAATTAAAATTTGCGACAGTAAAAAATTATTTTTTGAAAAATTTACTGTAGAAAAGGCAATCCCTGGCGCAATTAAAATTTGCGACAGTAAAAAATTATTTTTTGAAAAATTTACTATAGAAAAGGCAATCCGTGGCGTAATTAAAATTTGCGACAGTATAAAATTAATTTGTGAAAAATTTACTATAGAAAAGGCAATCCCTGGCGTAATTAAAATTTGCGACAGTAAAAAATTAGTTTTTGAATAATTTACTATAGAAAAGGCAATCCCTGGCGCAGTTAAAACTTGCGACAGTAAAAAATTAGTTTTTGAAAAATTTACTATAGAAAAGGCAATGCCTGGCGCAATTAAAATTTGCGACAGTAGAAAATAATTTTTTGAAAAAATTTACTGTAGAACAGGCAATCCCTGGCGCAATTAAAATTTGCGACAGTAAAAAATTATTTTTTGAAAAATTTATAATAGAAAAGGCAATCCCTGGCGCAATTAAAATTTGCGACAGTAAAAAATTAATTTTTGAAAAATTTACTATAGAAAAATCAATCCCTGGCGTAATTAAAACTTGCGACAGTTAAAAATTAGTTTTTGAAAAATTTACTATAGAAAAGGCAATCCCTGGCGCAATTAAAATTTGCGACAGTAAAAAATTATTTTTTGAAAAATTTACTGTAGAAAAGGCTATCCCTGGCGCAATTAAAATTTGCGACAGTAAAAAATTATTTTTTGCAAAATTTACTACAGAAAAGGCAATCCCTGGCGTAATTAAAATTTGTGACAGTAAAAAATTTTTTTTGCAAAATTTACTATAGAAAAGGAAATCCCTGGCGCAATTAAAATTTGCGACAGTAGAAAATTAGTTTTTGAAAAATTTACTATAGAAATGGCAATCCCTGGCGTAATTAAAATTTGCGACAGTAAAAAATTATTTTTTGGATAATTTACTATAGAAAAGGCAATCCTTGGCGTATTCAAAATTTGCGACAGTAAAAAATTATTTTTTGAAAAATTTACTATAGAAAAGGCAATCCCTGGCGCAATTAAAATTTGCGACAGTAAAAAATTATTTTTTGAAAAATTTACTGTAGGAAAGGCAATCCCTGGCGCAATTAAAATTTGCGACAGTAGACAATTTTTTTTTGAAAAATTTACTGTAGAAAAGGCAATCCCTGGCGCAATTAAAATTTGCGAAAGTAAAAAATTATTTTTTGAAAAATTTACTGTAGAAAAGGCAATCCCTGGCGCAATTAAAATTTGCGACAGTAGAAAATTATTTTTTGAAAAATTTACTGTAGAAAAGGCAATCCCTGGCGCAATTAAAATTTGCGACAGTAAAAAATTATTTTTTGAATAATTTACTATAGAAAAGGCAATCCCTGGCGCAATTAAAATTTGCGACAGTAAAAAATTATTTTTTGCAAAATTTACTATAGAAAAGGCAATCCCTGGTGCAATTAAAATTTGTGACAGTAGAAAATTATTTGTTGAAAAATTTACTATAGAAAGGCAATCCCTGGCGTAATTAAAATTTGCGACAGTAAAAAATTAATTTTTGAAAAATTTACTATAGAAAAGGCAATCCCTGGCGTAATTAAAATTTGCGACAGTAAAAAATTATTTTTTGAATAATTGACTATAGAAATGCAATCCCTGGCGTATTTAAAATTTGCGACAGTAAAAAATTAATTTTTGAAAAATTTAATATAGAAAAGGCAATCCCTGGCGTATTTAAAATTTGCGACAGTAAAAAATTAATTTGTGAAAAATTCACTATAGAAAAGGCAATCCCTGGCGCAATTAAAATTTGCGACAGTAAAAAATTATTTTTTGAAAAATTTACTATAGAAAAGGTAATCCCTGGCGCAGTTACAATTTGCGACAGTAAAAAATTATTTTTTGAATAATTTACGATAGAAAAGGCAATCCCTGGCGTAATTAAAATTTGCGACAGTAAAAAATTATTTTTTGAAATATTTACTGTAGAAAAGGCAATCCCTGGCGCAATTAAAATTTGCGACAGTAGATAATTATTTTTTGAAAAATTTACTGTAGAAAAGGCAATCCCTGGCGTAATTAAAATTTGCGACAGTAAAAAATTATTTTTTGAAAAATTTACTATAGAAAAGGCAATCCCTGGCGTAATTAAAGTTTGCTACAGTAAAAAATTAATTTTTGAAAAATTTACTATAGAAAAGGCAATCCCTGGCGTATTTAAAATTTGCGACAGTAAAAAATTAATTTGTGAAAAATTTACTATAGAAAAGGCAATCCCTGGCGTAATTAAAATTTGCGACAGTAAAAAATTATTTTTTGAATAATTTACTATAGAATAGGCAATCCCTGGCGTAATTAAAATTTGCGACAGTAAAAAATTAAATTTTGAAAAATTTACTATAGAAAAGGCAATCCCTGACGTAATTAAAATTTGCGACAGTAAAAAATTATTTTTTGCAAAATTTACTATAGAAAAGGCAATCCCTGGCGTAATTAAAATTTTCGACAGTAAAAAATTATTTTTTGATAAATTTACTGTAGAAAAGGCCATCCCTGGCGTAATTAAAATTTGCGACAGTAAAAAATTATTTTTTGATAAATTTACTGTAGAAGAGGCCATCCCGGGCGTAATTAAAATTTGCGACAGTAAAAAATTATGTTTTGAATAATTTACTATAGAAAAGACAGTCCCTGGCGTAATTGAAATTTGCGACAGTAAAAAATTAGTTTTTGAAAAATTTTCTGTAGAAAAGGCAATCCCTGGCGCAATTAAAATTTGCGACAGTAAAAAATTATTTTTTGAATAATTTACTATAGAAAAGGCAATCCCTGGCGTATTTAAAATTCGCGACAGTATACAATTAAATTTTGAAAAATTTACTATAGGAGAGACAATCCCTGGCGCAATTAAAGTTTGCGACAGTAGAAAATTAATTTTTGAAAAATATACTATAGAAAAGGCAATCCATGGCGTATTTAAAATTTGCGACAGTAGAAAATTAATTTTTGAAAAATTTACTATAGAAAAGGCAATCCCTGGCGCAATTAAAATTTGCGACAGTAAAAAATTATTTTTTGAAAAATTTACTATAGAAAAGGCAATCCCTGGCGAAATTAAAATTTGCGACAGTAAAAAATTATTTTTTGAAAAATTTACTGTAGAAAAGGCAATCCCTGGCGCAATTAAAATTTGCGACAGTAAAAAATTATTTTTTGAAAAATTTACTATAGAAAAGGCAATCCCTGGCGTAATTAAAATTTGCGACAGTATAAAATTAATTTGTGAAAAATTTACTATAGAAAAGGCAATCCCTGGCGTAATTAAAATATGCGACAGTAAAAAACTAGTTTTTGAATAATTTACTATAGAAAAGGCAATCCCTGGCGCAGTTAAAACTTGCGACAGTAAAAAATTAGTTTTTGAAAAATTTACTATAGAAAAGGCAATTCGTGGCGCAATTAAAATTTGCGACAGTAGAAAATTATTTTTTGAAAAAATTTACTGTAGAACAGGCAATCCCTGGCGCAATTAAAATTTGCGACAGTAAAAAATTATTTTTTGAAAAATTTATAATAGAAAAGGCAATCCCTGGCGCAATTAAAATTTGCGACAGTAAAAAATTAATTTTTGAAAAATTTACTATAGAAAAATCAATCCCTGGCGTAATTAAAACTTGCGACAGTTAAAAATTGGTTTTTGAAAAATTTACTATAGAAAAGGCAATCCCTGGCGCAATTAAAATTTGCGACAGTAAAAAATTATTTTTTGAAAAATTTACTGTAGAAAAGGCAATCCCTGGCGCAATTAAATTTGCGACAGTAAAAAATTATTTTTTGCAAAATTTACTACAGAAAAGGCAATCCCTGGCTTAATTAAAATTTGTGACAGTAAAAAATTTTTTTTGCAAAATTTACTATAGAAAAGGAAATCCCTGGCGCAATTAAAATTTGCGACAGTAGAAAATTAGTTTTTGAAAAATTTACTATAGAAATGGCAATCCCTGGCGTAATTAAAATTTGCGACAGTAAAAAATTATTTTTTGAATAATTTACTATAGAAAAGGCAATCCTTGGCGTATTCAAAATTTGCGACAGTAAAAAATTATTTTTTGAAAAATTTACTATAGAAAAGGCAATGCCTGTCGTATTTAAAATTTGCGACAGTAAAAAATTAATTTGTGAAAAATTTATTATAGAAAATGCAATCCCTGGCGCATTTAAAATTTGCGACAGTAAAAAATTAGTTTTTGAAAAATTTACTATAGAAAAGGCAATCCCTGGCGTATTTAAAATTTGCGACAGTAAAAAATTAATTTTTGAAAAATTTACTATAGAAAAGGCAATCCCTGACGCAATTAAAATTTGCGACAGTAAAAAATTATTTTTTGAAAAATTTACTATAGAAAAGGCAATCCCTGGCGCAATTAAAATTTGCGACAGTAGAAAAATTTTTTTTGAAAAATTTACTATAGAAAAGGCGAACCCTGGCGCAATTAAAATTTGCGACAGTAAAAAATTAATTTTTGAAAAATTTACTATAGAAAAGGCAATCCCTGACGCAATTAAAATTTGCGACAATAAAAAATTAGTTTTTGAAAAATTTACTATAGAAAAGGCAATCCTTGGCGCAATTAAAATTTGCGACAGTAGAAAATTTTTTTTTGAAAAATTTACTATAGAAAAGGCAAACCCTGGCGCAATTAAAATTTGCGACAGTAAAAAATTAATTTTTGAAAAATTTACTATAGACAAGGCAATCCCTGGTGGATTTAAAATTTGCGACAGTAAAAAATTATTTTTTGAAAAATTTACTGTAGAAAAGGCAATCCCTGGCGTATTTAAAATTTGCGACAGTAAAAAATTAATTTGTGAAAAATTTACTATAGAAAAGGCAATCCCTGACGCAATTAAAATTTGCGACAGTAAAAAATTGGTTTTTGAAAAATTTACTATAGAAAAGGCAATCCCTGGCGTATTTAAAATTTTCGACAGTAAAAAAATAATTTTTGAAAAATTTACTATAGAAAAGGCAATCCCTGGCGCAATTAAAATTTGCGACAGTAAAAAATTAGTTTTTGAAAAATTTACTATAGAAAAGGCAATCCCTGGCGTATTTAAAATTTTCGACAGTAAAAAATTATTTTTTGAATAATTTACGATAGAAAAGGCAATCCCTGGCGTAATTAAAATTTGCGACAGTAAAAAATTATTTTTTGAAATATTTACTGTAGAAAAGGCAATCCCTGGCGCAATTAAAATTTGCGACAGTAGAAAATTATTTTTTGAAAAATTTACTGTAGAAAAGGCAATCCCTGGCGTAATTAAAATTTGCGACAGTAAAAAATTATTTTTTGAAAAATTTACTACAGAAAAGGCAATCCCTGGCATAATTAAAATTTGCTACAGTAAAATATTAATTTTTGAAAAATTTACTGTAGAAAAGGCCATCCCTGGCGTAATTAAAATTTGCGACAGTAAAAAATTATTTTTTGATAAATTTACTATAGAAAAGGCCATCCCTGGCGTAATTAAAATTTGCGACAGTAAAAAAATATGTTTTGAATAATTTACTATAGAAAAGACAGTCCCTGGCGTAATTAAAATTTGCGACAGTAAAAAATTAGTTTTTGAAAAATTTTCTGTAGAAAAGGCAATCCCTGGCGCAATTAAAATTTGCGACAGTAAAAAATTATCTTTTGAATAATTTACTATAGAAAAGGCAATCCCTGGCGTATTTAAAATTCGCGACAGTATACAATTAAATTTTGAAAAATTTACTATAGGAGAGGCAATCCCTGGCGCAATTAAAGTTTGCGACAGTAGAAAATTAATTTTTGAAAAATATACTATAGAAAAGGCAATCTATGGCGTATTTAAAATTTGCGACAGTAGAAAATTAATTTTTGAAAAATTTACTATAGAAAAGGCAATACCTGGCGCAATTAAAATTTGCGACAGTAAAAAATTATTTTTTGAAAAATTTACTATAGAAAAGGCAATCCCTGGCGCAATTAAAATTTGCGACAGTAAAAAATTATTTTTTGAAAAATTTACTGTAGAAAAGGCAATCCCTGGCGCAATTAAAATTTGCGACAGTAAAAAATTATTTTTTGAAAAATTTACTATAGAAAAGGCAATCCCTGGCGTAATTAAAATTTGCGACAGTATAAAATTAATTTGTGAAAAATTTACTATAGAAAAGGCAATCCCTGGCGTAATTAAAATTTGCGACAGTAAAAAATTAGTTTTTGAATAATTTACTATAGAAAAGGCAATCCCTGGCGCAGTTAAAACTTGCGACAGTAAAAAATTAGTTTTTGAAAAATTTACTATAGAAAAGGCAATGCCTGGCGCAATTAAAATTTGCGACAGTAGAAAATTATTTTTTGAAAAAATTTACTGTAGAACAGGCAATCCCTGGCGCAATTAAAATTTGCGACAGTAAAAAATTATTTTTTGAAAAATTTATAATAGAAAAGGCAATCCCTGGCGCAATTAAAATTTGCGACAGTAAAAAATTAATTTTTGAAAAATTTACTATAGAAAAATCAATCCCTGGCGTAATTAAAACTTGCGACAGTTAAAAATTAGTTTTTGAAAAATTTACTATAGAAAAGGCAATCCCTGGCGCAATTAAAATTTGCGACAGTAAAAAATTATTTTTGAAAAATTTACTGTAGAAAAGGCAATCCCTGGCCCAATTAAAATTTGCGACAGTAAAAAATTATTTTTTTGCAAAATTTACTATAGAAAAGGCAATCCCTGGCGTAATTAAAATTTGTGACAGTAAAAAATTTTTTTTTGCAAAATTTACTATAGAAAAGGAAATCCCTGGCGCAATTAAAATTTGCGACAGTAGAAAATTATTTTTTGAAAAATTTACTATAGAAAAGGCAATCCCTGGCGAAATTAAAATTTGCGACAGTAAAAAATTAATTTTTGAAAAATTTACTATAGAAATGGCAATCCCTGGCGTAATTAAAATTTGCGACAGTAAAAAATTATTTTTTGAATAATTTACTATAGAAAAGGCAATTCTTGGCGTATTCAAAATTTGCGACAGTAAAAAATTATTTTTTGAAAAATTTACTATAGAAAAGGCAATGCCTGTCGTATTTGAAATTTGCGACAGTAAAAAAATTAATTTGTGAAAAATTTATTATAGAAAAGGCAATCCCTGGCGCATTTAAAATTTGCGACAGTAAAAAATTAGTTTTTGAAAAATTTACTATAGAAAAGGCAATCCCTGGCGTATTTAAAATTTGCGACAGTAAAAAATTAATTTTTGAAAAATTTACTATAGAAAAGGCACTCCCTGACGCAATTAAAATTTGCGACAGTAAAAAATTAATTTTTGAAAAATTTACTATAGACAAGGCAATCCCTGGTGGATTTAAAATTTTCGACAGTAAAAAAATAATTTTTGAAAAATTTAATATAGAAAAGGCAATCCCTGGCGCAATTAAAATTTGCGACAGTAAAAAATTATTTTTTGAAAAATTTACTATAGAAAAGGCAATCCCTGGCGCAATTAAAATTTGCGAGAGTGAAAAATTAGTTTTTGAAAAATTTACTATAGAAAAGGCAATCCCTGGCGTATTTAAAATTTTCGACAGTAAAAAATTAATTTTTGAAAAATTTAATATAGAAAACGCAATCCCTGGCGCAATTAAAATTTGCGACAGTAAAAAATTATTTTTTTGAAAAATTTACTAAAGAAAAGGCAATTCCTGGCGTAATTAAAATTTTCGACAGTAAAAAAATATTTTTTGAAAAATTTACTGTAGAAAAGGCAATCCCTGGCGTAATTAAAATTTGTGACAGTAAAAATTTTTTTTCGCAAAATTTACTGTAGAAACGGCAATCCCTGGTGCAATTAAAATTTGCGACAGTAAAAAAATTTTTTTTTAATAATTTACTATAGAAAAGGCAATCCCTGGCGGATTTAAAATTTGCGACAGTAAAAAATTAAATTTTGAAAAATTTACTGTAGAAAAGGCAATCCCTGACGTAATTAAAACTTTCGACAGTAAAAAATTAGTTTTTGAAAAATTTACTATAGAAAAGGCAATCCCTGGCGTAATTAAAATTTACGACAGTAAAAAATTATTTGTTGAAAAATTTACTATATAAAACGCAATCCCTGGCGCAATTAAAATTTGCGACAGTAAAAAATTATTTTTTTGAAAAATTTACTAAAGAAAAGGCAATTCCTGGCGTAATTAAAATTTTCGACAGTAAAAAAATATTTTTTTGAAAAATTTACTGTAGAAAAGGCAATCCCTAGCGTATTTAAAATTTGCGACAGTAAAAAATTAATTTTTGAAAAATTTACTATAGAAAAGGCAATCTCTGGCCCAATTAAAATTTGCGTCAGTAAAAAATTATGTTTTGAAATATTTACTATAGAAAAGGCAATCCCTGGCGCAATTAAAATTTGCGGCAGTAAAAAATTCATTTTTGAAAAAAATTTCTATAGAAAAGGCAATCCCTGTCGTAATTAAAACTTGCGACAGTAAAAAATTAGTTTTTGAAAAATTTAATAGAACAGGCAATCCTTGGCGCAATTAAAATTTGCGACAGTAGAAAATTTTTTTTTGAAAAATTTACTATAGAAAAGGCAAACCCTTGTGCAATTAAAATTTGCCACAGTAAAAAATTAATTTTTGAAAAATTTACTATAGACAAGGCAATCCCTGGTGGATTTAAAATTTGCGACAGTAAAAAATTATTTTTTGAAAAATTTACTGTAGAAAAGGCAATCCCTGGCGTATTTAAAATTTGCGACAGTAAAAATTAAATTGTGAAAAATGTACTATAGAAAAGGCAATCCCTGGCGCAATTAAAATTTGCGACAGTAAAAAATTAGTTTTTGAAAAATTTACTATAGAAAAGGCAATCCCTGGCGTATTTAAAATTTTCGACAGTAAAAAAATTAATTTTTGAAAAATTTACTATAGAAAAGGCAATCCCTGGCGTAATTAAAATTTGCGACAGTAAAAAATTATTTTTTGAATAATTTAAATTGAAAAGGCAATCCCTGGCGTATTTAAAATTTGCGACAGTAAAAAATTAATTTTTGAAAAATTTACTATAGAAAAGGCAATCCCTGTCGTATTTAAAATTTGCGACAGTAAAAAATTAATTTGTGAAAAATTTACTATAGAAAAGGCAATCCCTGGCGCAATTAAAATTTGCGACAGTAAATTATTAGTTTTTGAAAAATTTGCTATAGAAAAGGCAATCCCTGGCGTCTTTAAAATTTGCGACAGTAAAAAATTAATTTTTGCAAAATTTACTATAGAAAAGGTAATCCCTGGCCCAATTAAAATTTTCGATAGTAAAAAATTATTTTTTGAAATATTTACTATAGAAAAGGCAATCCCTGGCGCAATTAAAATTTGCGACAGTAAAAAGTTATTTTTTGAAAAATTTACTGTAGAAACGGCAATCCCTGGTGCAATTAAAATTTGCGACAGTAAAAAATTTTTTTTTGAATAATTTACTATAGAAAAGGCAATCCCTGGCGGATTTAAAATTTGCGACAGTAAAAAATTAAATTTTGAAAAATTTACTATAGAAAAGGCAATCCCTGGCGTAATTAAAACTTGCGACAGTAAAAAATTAGTTTTTGAAAAATTTACTATAGAAAAGGCAATCCCTGGCGTAACTAAAATTTACGACAGTAAAAAATTATTTGTTGAAAAATTTACTATATAAAACGCAATCCCTGGCGCAATTAAAATTTGCGACAGTAAAAAATTATTTTTTTGAAAAATTTACTAAAGAAAAGGCAATTCCTGGCGTAATTAAAATTTTCGACAGTAAAAAAATATATTTTTTGAAAAATTTACTGTAGAAAAGGCAATCCCTAGCGTATTTAAAATTTGCGACAGTAAAAAATTAATTTTTGAAAAATTTACTATAGAAAAGGCAATCCCTGGCCCAATTAAAATTTGCGACAGTAAAAAATTATTTTTTGAAATATTTACTATAGAAAAGGCAATCCCTGGCGCAATTAAAATTTGCGACAGGAAAAAATTAATTTTTGAAAAATTTACTATAGAAAAGGCAATCCCTGTCGTAATTAAAACTTGCGACAGTAAAAAATTAGTTTTTGAAAAATTTACTATAGAAAAGGCAATCCCTGGCGCAATTAAAATTTGCCACAGTAGAAAATTATTTTTTGAAAAATTTACTGTAGAAACGGCAATCCCTGGTGCAATTAAAATTTGCGACAGTAAAAAATTTTTTTTTGAATAATTTACTATAGAAAAGGCAATACCTGGCGGATTTAAAATTTGCGACAGTAAAAAATTAAATTTTGAAAAATTTACTATAGAAAAGGCAATCCCTGGCGTAATTAAAATTTGCGACAGTAAAAAATTATTTTTTGAAAAATTTACTGTAGAAAAGGCAATCCCTGGCGCAATTAAAATTTGCGACAGTAGAAAATTATTTTTTGCAAAATTTACTATAGAAAAGGCAATCCCTGGCGTAATTAAAACTTGCGACAGTAAAAAATTATTTTATGAATAATTTACTATAGAAAAGGCAATCCCTGGCGCAATTAAAATTTGCGACAGTAAAAAATTATTTTTTGAATAATTTACTATAGAAAAGGCAATCCCTGGCGTATTTAAAATTTGCGACAGTAAAAAATTAATTTTTGAAAAATTTACTATAGAAAAGGCAATCCCTGTCGTATTTAAAATTTGCGACAGTAAAAAATTAATTTGTGAAAAATTTACTATAGAAAAGGCAATCCCTGGCGCAATTAAAATTTGCGACAGTAAAAAATTAGTTTTTGAAAAATTTACTATAGAAAAGGCAATCCCTGGCGTATTTAAAATTTGCGACAGTAAAAAATTAATTTTTGAAAAATTTACTATAGAAAAGGCAATCTCTGGCCCAATTAAAATTTGCGTCAGTAAAAAATTATTTTTTGAAATATTTACTATAGTAAAGGCAATCCCTGGCGCAATTAAAATCTGCGACAGTAAAAAATTACTTTTTGAAAAATTTACTATAGAAAAGGCAATCCCTGGCGTAATTAAAACTTGCGACAATAAAAAATTAGTTTTTGGAAAATTTACTAGCGAAAAGGCAATCCCTGGCGCAATTAAAATTTGCGACAGTAGAAAATTATTTTTTGAAAAATTTACTGTAGAATAGGCAATTCCTGGTGCAATTAAAATTTGCGACAGTAAAAAATTATTTTTTGAATAATTTACTACAGAAAAGGCAATCCCTGGAGGATTTAAAATTTGCGACAGTAAAAAATTAAATTTTGAAAAATTTACTGTAGAAAAGGCAATCCCTGGCGTAATTAAAATTTACGACAGTAAAAAATTATATTTTGAAAAATTTACTGTAGAAAAGGCAATCCCTGGCGCAATTAAATTTTGCGAGAGTAGAAAATTATTTTTGGAAAAATTTACTATAGAAAAGGCAATCCCTGGCGCAATTAAAATTTGCGACAGTAAAAAATTATTTTTTGAAAAATTTACTATAGAAAAGGCAAACCCTGGCGCAATTAAAATTTGCGACAGTAAAAAATTATTTTTTGAAATATTTACTATAGAAAAGGCAATCCCTGGCGTATTTAAAATGTGCGACAGTAAAAAATTGTTTTTTGAAAAATTTACTATAGAAAAGGCAATCCTGGCGTAATTAAAATTTTCGACAGTAAAAAATTATTTTTTGAAAAATTTACTATAGAAAAGGCAATCCCTGGCGCAATTAAAATTTGCGAAAGTAAAAAATTAATTTTTGAAAAATTAACTGTAGAAAAGGCAATCCCTGGCGCAATTAAAATTTGCGAAAGTTGAAAACTATTTTTTGAAAAATTTACTATAGAAAAGGCAATCCCTGGCGCAATTAAAATTTGCGACAGTAGAAAATTAATTTTTGAAAAATTTACTATAGAAAAGGCAATCCCTGGCGTAATTAAAATTTGCGACAGTAAAAAATTATTTTTTGAAAAATTTACTATAGAAAAGCCAATCCCTGGCGTAATTAAAATTTGCGACAGTATAAAATTAAATTTTGAAAAATTTATTATAGAAAAGGCAATCCCTGGCGTAATTAAAATTTGCGACAGTAAAAAATTAGTTTTTGAAAAATTTACTATAGAAAAGACAATCCCTGGCGCAATTAAAATTTGCGACAGTAGAAAATTATTTTTTGAAAAATTTACTATAGAAAAGGCAATCCCTGGCCCAATTAAAATTTGCGTCAGTAAAAAATTATTTTTTGAAATATTTACTATAGTAAAGGCAATCCCTGGCGCAATTAAAATCTGCGACAGTAAAAAATTACTTTTTGAAAAATTTACTATAGAAAAGGCAATCCCTGGCGTAATTAAAACTTGCGACAGTAAAAAATTAGTTTTTGGAAAATTTACTAGCGAAAAGGCAATCCCTGGCGCAATTAAAATTTGCGACAGTAGAAAATTATTTTTTGAAAAATTTACTGTAGAATAGGCAATCCCTGGTGCAATTAAAATTTGCGACAGTAAAAAATTATTTTTTGAATAATTTACTACAGAAAAGGCAATCCCTGGAGGATTTAAAATTTGCGACAGTAAAAAATTAAATTTTGAAAAATTTACTGTAGAAAAGGCAATCCCTGGCGTAATTAAAATTTACGACAGTAAAAAATTATATTTTGAAAAATTTACTGTAGGAAAGGCAATCCCTGGCGCAATTAAAATTTGCGACAGTAAAAAATTAATTTTTGAAAAATTAACTGTAGAAAAGGCAATCCCTGGTGCAATTAAAATTTGCGAAAGTTGAAAACTATTTTTTGAAAAATTTACTATAGACAAGGCAATCCCTGGCGCAATTAAAATTTGCGACAGTAGAAAATTAATTTTTGAAAAATTTACTATAGAAAAGGCAATCCTGGCGTAATTAAAATTTTCGACAGAAAAAAATTATTTTTTGAAAAATTTACTATAGAAAAGGCAATCCCTGGCGCAATTAAAATTTGCGACAGTAAAAAATTAATTTTTGAAAAATTAACTGTAGAAAAGGCAATCCCTGGTGCAATTAAAATTTGCGAAAGTTGAAAACTATTTTTTGAAAAATTTACTATAGAAAAGGCAATCCCTGGCGCAATTAAAATTTGCGACAGTAGAAAATTAATTTTTGAAAAATTTACTATAGAAAAGGCAATCCTGGCGTAATTAAAATTTTCGACAGTAAAAAATTATTTTTTGAAAAATTTACTATAGAAAAGGCAATCCCTGGCGCAATTAAAATTTGCGACAGTAAAAAATTAATTTTTGAAAAATTAACTGTAGAAAAGGCAATCCCTGGTGCAATTAAAATTTGCGAAAGTTGAAAACTATTTTTTGAAAAATTTACTATAGAAAAGGCAATCCCTGGCGCAATTAAAATTTGCGACAGTAGAAAATTAATTTTTGAAAAATTTACTATAGAAAAGGCAATCCCTGGCGTAATTAAAATTTGCGACAGTAAAAAATTATTTTTTGAAAAATTTACTATAGAAAAGCCAATCCCTGGCGCAATTAAAAATTGCGACAGTATAAAATTAAATTTTGAAAAATTTATTATAGAAAAGGCAATCCCTGGCGTAATTAAAATTTGCGACAGTAAAAAATTAGTTTTTGAAAAATTTACTATAGAAAAGACAATCCCTGGCGCAATTAAAATTTGCGACAGTAGAAAATTATTTTTTGAAAAATTTACTATAGAAAAGGCAATCCCTGGCGCAATTAAAATTTGCGACAGTATAAAATTAAATTTTGAAAAATATACTATAGAAAAGGCAATCCCTGGCGTATTTAAAATTTGCGACAGTAAAAAATTATTTTTTGAAAAATTTACTATAGAAAAGGCAATCCCTGGCGCAATTAAAATTAGCGACACTAAAAAATTATTTTTTGAAAAATTTACTATAGAAAAGGCAATCCCTGGCGCAATTAAAATTTGCGACAGTAAAAAATTATTTTTTGAAAATTTTACTATAGAAAAGGCAATCCCTGGCGTATTTAAAATTTGCGACATTAAAAAATTATTTTTTGAAAAATTTACTATAGAAAAGGCAATCCCTGGCGTAATTAAAATTTTCGACATTAAAAAATTATTTTTTGAAAAATTTACTATAGAAAAGGCAATCCCTGGCGCAATTAAAATTTGCGACAGTAAAAAATTAATTTTTGAAAAATTTACTGTAGAAAAGGCAATCCCTGGCGCAATTAAAATTTGCGACAGTAAAATATTATTTTTTGAAAAATTTACTATAGAAAAGGCATTCCCCGGCGCAATTAAAATTTGCGACAGTAAAAAATTTTTTTTTGAAAAATTTACTATAGAAAAGGCAATCCCTGGCGCAATTAAAATTTGCGACAGTAAAAAATTAGTTTTTGAAAAATTTACTGTAGAAAAGGCAATCCCTGGCGCAATTAAAATTTGCGACAGTAGAAAATTATTTTTTGAAAAATTTACTATAGAAAAGGCAATCCCTGGCGCAATTAAAATTTGCGACAGTAAAAAATTATTTTTTGAAAAATTTACTATAGAAAAGGCAATCCCTGGCGTATTTAAAATTTGCGACAGTAAAAAATTATTTTTTGAAAAATTTACTATAGAAAAGGCAATCCCTGGCGTAATTAAAATTTTCGACAGTAAAAAATTATTTTTTGAAAAACTTACTATAGAAAAGGCAATCCCTGGCGCAATTAAAATTTGCGACAGTAGAAAATTATTTTTTGAAAAATTTACTATAGAAAAGGCAATCCCTGGCGCAATTAAAATTTGCGACAGTAGAAAATTATTTTTTGAAAAATTTACTATAGAAAAGGCAATCCCCGGCGCAATTAAAATTTGCGACAGTAAAAAATTATTTTTTGAAAAATTTACTATAGAAAAGGCAATCCCTGGCGTATTTAAAATTTGCGACAGTAAAAAATTTTTTTTTGAAAAATTTACTATAGAAAAGGCAATCCCTGGCGCAATTAAAATTTGCGACAGTAAAAAATTATTTTTTGAAAAACTTACTATAGAAAAGGCAATCCCTGGCGCAATTAAAATTTGCGACAGTAGAAAATTATTTTTTGAAAAATTTACTATATAAAAGGTAATCCTTGGAGCAATTAAAATTTGCGACAGTAAAAAATTATTTTTTGAAAAATTTACTGTAGAAAAGGCAATCCCTGGCGCAATTAAAATTTGCGACAGTAAAATATTATTTTTTGAAAAATTTACTATAGAAAAGGCATTCCCCGGCGCAATTAAAATTTGCGACAGTAGAAAATTATTTTTTGAAAAATTTACTATAGAAAAGGCAATCCCTGGCGCAATTAAAATTTGCGACAGTATAAAATTAAATTTTGTAAAATTTACTTTAGAAAAGGCAATCCCTGGCGCAATTAAAATTTGCGACAGTAGAAAATTATTTTTTGATAAATTTACTGTAGAAAAGGCAATCCCTGGCGCAATTAAAATTTGCGACAGTAAAAAATTATTTTTTGCAAAATTTACTATAGAAAAGGCAATCCCCGGCGCAATTAAAATTTGCGACAGTAAAAAATTATTTTTTGAAAATTTTACTATAGAAAAGGCAATCCCTGGCGTATTTAAAATTTGCGACAGTAAAAAATTATTTTTTGAAAAATTTACTATAGAAAAGGCAATCCCTGGCGTAATTAAAATTTTCGAAAGTAAAAAATTATTTTTTGAAAAATTTACTATAGAAAAGGCAATCCCTGGCGCAATTAAAATTTGCGACAGTAAAAAATTAATTTTTGAAAAATTTACTGTAGAAAAGGCAATCCCTGGCGCAAATAAAATTTGCGAAAGTAGAAAATTATTTTTTGAAAAATTTACTATAGAAAAGGCAATCCCTGGCGCAATTAAGATTTGCGACAGTAGAAAATTACTTTTTGAAAAATTTACTGTAGAAAAGGCAATCCCTGGCGCAATTAAAATTTGCGACAGTAGAAAATTCTTTTTTGTATAATTTACTATAGAAAAGGTAATCCCTGGAGCAATTAAAATTTGCGACAGTAAAAAATTATTTTTTGAAAAATTTACTGTAGAAAAGGCAATCCCTGGCGCAATTAAAATTTGCGACAGTAAAAAATTAATTTTTGAAAAATTTACTATAGAAAAGGCAATCCCTGGCGTAATTAAAATTTGCGACATTAAAAAATTATTTTTTGAAAAATTTACTATAGAAAAGGCAATCGCTGGCGTAATTAAAATTTGCGACAGTATAAAATTAAATTTTGAAAAATTTACTATAGAAAAGGCAATCCCTGGCGTATTTAAAATTTGCGACAGTAAAAAATTATTTTTTGAATAATTTAGTATAGAAAAGGCAATCCCTGGCGTAATTAAAATTTGCGACAGTAAAAAATTATTTTTTGCAAAATTTACTATAGAAAAGGCAATCCCTGGCGTTTTTAAAATTTGCGACAGTAGAAAATTATTTTTTGCAAAATTTACTATATGAAAGGCAATCCCTGGCGCAATTAAAATTTGCGACAGTATAAAATTAAATTTTGAAAAATTTACTATAGAAAAGGCAATCCCTGGCGCAAATAAAATTTGCGACAGTAGAAAATTATTTTTTGACAAATTTACTATAGAAAAGGCAATCCCTGGCGCAATTAAAATTTGCGACAGTAGCAAATTATTTTTTGCCAAATTTACTATAGAAAAGGCAAAATCCCTGGCGCAATTAAAATTTGCGACAGTAGAATATTTTTTTTTGAAAAATTTACTATAGAAAAGGCAATCCCTGGCGTAATTAATATTTGCGACAGTAAAAAATTATTTTTTGAAAAATTTACTGTAGAAAAGGCAATCCCTGGCGCAATTAAAATTTGCGACAGAAGAAAATTATTTTTTGAAAAATTTACTATAGAAAAGGCAATCCCTGGCGCAATTAAAATTTGCGACAGTAGAAAATTATTTTTTGAAAAATTTACTATAGAAAAGGCAATCCCAGGCGCAATTAAAATTTGCGACAGTATAAAATTAAATTTTGAAAAATTTACTTTAGAAAAGGCAATCCCTGGCGCAATTAAAATTTGCGACAGTAAAAAATTATTTTTTGAAAAATTTACTGTAGAAAAGGCAATCCCTGGCGCAATTAAAATTTGCGACAGTAAAAAATTATTTTTTGCAAATTTTACTATAGAAAAGGCAATCCCCGGCGCAATTAAAATTTGCGACAGTAAAAAATTATTTTTTGAAAAATCTACTATAGAAAAGGCAATCCCTGGCGTATTTAAAATTTGCGACAATAAAAAATTATTTTTTGAAAAATTTACTATAGAAAAGGCAATCCCTGGCGTAATTAAAATTTTCGACAGTAAAAAATTATTTTTTGAAAAATTTACTATAGAAAAGGCAATCCCTGGCGCAATTAAAATTTGCGACAGTAAAAAATTAATTTTTGAAAAATTTACTGTAGAAAAGGCAATCCCTGGCGCAATTAAAATTTGCGAAAGTAGAAAATTATTTTTTGAAAAATTTACTATAGAAAAGGCAATCCCTGGCGTATTTAAAATTTGCGACAGTAGAAAATTATTTTTTGCAAAATTTACTATATAAAAGGCAATCCCTGGCGCAATTAAAATTTGCGACAGTATAAAATTAAATTTTGAAAAAACTACTGTAGAAAAGGCAATCCCTGGCGCAATTAAAATTTGCGACAGGAAAAAATTAATTTTTGAAAAATTTACTATAGAAATGGCAATCCCTGGCGTAATTAAAACTTGCGACAGTAAAAAATTAGTTTTTGAAAAATTTACTATAGAAAAGGCAATCCCTGGCGCAATTAAAATTTGCCACAGTAGAAAATTATTTTTTGAAAAATTTACTGTAGAAAAGGCAATCCCTGGCGCAATTAAAATTTGCGAAAGTAGAAAATTATTTTTTGAAAAATTTACTATAGAAAAGGCAATCCCTGGCGTATTTAAAATTTGCGACAGTAGAAAATTATTTTTTGCAAAATTTACTATATAAAAGGCAATCCCTGGCGCAATTAAAATTTGCGACAGTATAAAATTAAATTTTGAAAAAACTACTGTAGAAAAGGCAATCCCTGGCGCAATTAAAATTTGCGACAGGAAAAAATTAATTTTTGAAAAATTTACTATAGAAATGGCAATCCCTGGCGTAATTAAAACTTGCGACAGTAAAAAATTAGTTTTTGAAAAATTTACTATAGAAAAGGCAATCCCTGGCGCAATTAAAATTTGCCACAGTAGAAAATTATTTTTTGAAAAATTTACTGTAGAAACGGCAATCCCTGGTGCAATTAAAATTTGCGACAGTAAAAATTTTTTTTTTTGAATAATTTACTATAGAAAAGGCAATCCCTGGCGGATTTAAAATTTGCGACAGTAAAAAATTAAATTTTGAAAAATTTACTATAGAAAAGGCAATCCCTGGCGTAATTAAAATTTGCGACAGTAAAAAATTATTTTTTGAATAATTTACTATAGAAAAGGCAATCCCTGGCGTATTTAAAATTTGCGACAGTAAAAAATTAATTTTTGAAAAATTTACTATAGAAAAGGCAATCCCTGTCGTAATTAAAATTTGCGACAGTAAAAAATTAGTTTTTGAAAAATTTACTATAGAAAAGGCAATCCCTGGCGTATTTAAAATTTGCGACAGTAAAAAATTAATTTTTGAAAAATTTACTATAGAAAAGGCAATCCCTGGCCCAATTAAAATTTGCGTCAGTAAAAAATTATTTTTTGAAATATTAACTATAGAAAAGGCAATACCTGGCGCAGTTAAAATTTGCGACAGTAAAAAATTAATTTTTGAAAAATTTACTATAGAAAAGGCAATCCCTGGCGTAATTAAAACTTGCGACAGTAAAAAATTAATTTTTGAAAAATTTACTGTAGAAAAGGCAATCCCTGGCGCAATTAAAATTTGCGACAGTAAAATATTATTTTTTGAAAAATTTACTTTAGAAAAGGCAATCCCCGGCGCAATTAAAATTTGCGACAGTAAAAAATTATTTTTTGAAAAATTTACTATAGAAAAGGCAATCCCTGGCGCAATTAAAATTTGCGACAGTAAAAAATTAATTTTTGAAAAATTTACTGTAGAAAAGGCAATCCCTGGTGCAATTAAAATTTGCGACAGTAGAAAATTATTTTTTGAAATATTAACTATAGAAAAGGCAATACCTGGCGCAGTTAAAATTTGCGACAGTAAAAAATTAATTTTTGAAAAATTTACTATAGAAAAGGCAATCCCTGGCGTAATTAAAACTTGCGACAGTAAAAAATTAATTTTTGAAAAATTTACTGTAGAAAAGGCAATCCCTGGCGCAATTAAAATTTGCGACAGTAAAATATTATTTTTTGAAAAATTTACTTTAGAAAAGGCAATCCCCGGCGCAATTAAAATTTGCGACAGTAAAAAATTATTTTTTGAAAAATTTACTATAGAAAAGGCAATCCCTGGCGCAATTAAAATTTGCGACAGTAAAAAATTAATTTTTGAAAAATTTACTGTAGAAAAGGCAATCCCTGGTGCAATTAAAATTTGCGACAGTAGAAAATTATTTTTTGAAAAATTTACTATAGAAAAGGCAATCCCTGGCGCAATTAAAATTTGCGACAGTAAAAAATTATTTTTTGAAAAATTTACTATAGAAAAGGCAATCCCTGGCGTATTTAAAATTTGCGACAGTAAAAAATTAATTTTTGAAAAATTTACTATAGAAAAGGCAATCCCTGGCGTAATTAAAATTTTCGACAGTAAAAAATTATTTTTTGAAAAACTTACTATAGAAAAGGCAATCCCTGGCGCAATTAAAATTTGCGACAGTAGAAAATTATTTTTTGAAAAATTTACTATAGAAAAGGCAATCCCTGGCGCAATTAAAATTTGCGACAGTAGAAAATTATTTTTTGAAAAATTTACTATAGAAAAGGCAATACCTGGCGCAATTAAAATTTGCGACAGTAAAATATTATTTTTTGAAAAATTTACTATAGAAAAGGCAATCCCCGGCGCAATTAAAATTTGCGACAGTAAAAAATTATTTTTTGAAAAATTTACTATAGAAAAGGCAATCCCTGGCGTATTTAAAATTTGCGACAGTAAAAAATTATTTTTTGAAATATTTACTATAGAAAAGGCAATCCCTGGCGCAATTAATATTTGCGACAGTAAAGAAGTATTTTTTGAAAAACTTACTATAGAAAAGGCAATCCCTGGCGCAATTAAAATTTGCGACAGTAGAAAATTATTTTTTGAAAAATTTACTATAGAAAATGTAATCCTTGGAGCAATTAAAATTTGCGACAGTAAAAAATTATTTTTTGAAAAATTTACTGTAGAAAAGGCAATCCCTGGCGCAATTAAAATTTGCGACAGTAAAAAATTATTTTTTGAATAATTTACTATAGAAAAGGCAATCCCAGGCGGATTTAAAATTTGCGAGAGTAAAAAATTAATTTTTGAAAAATTTACTATACAAAAGGCAATCCCTGGCGCAATTAAAATTTGCGACAGTAGAAAATTATTTTTTGAAAAATTTACTATAGAAAAGGCAATCCCTGGCGCAATTAAAATTTGCGACAGTAAAAAATTATTTTTTGAAAAATTTACTATAGAAAAGGCAATCCCTGGCGTATTTAAAATTTGCGACAGTAAAAAATTAATTTTTGAAAAATTTACTATAGAAAAGGCAATCCCTGGCGTAATTAAAATTTTCGACAGTAAAAAATTATTTTTTGAAAAACTTACTATAGAAAAGGCAATCCCTGGCGCAATTAAAATTTGCGACAGTAGAAAATTATTTTTTGAAAAATTTACTATAGAAAAGGCAATCCCTGGCGCAATTAAAATTTGCGACAGTAGAAAATTATTTTTTGAAAAATTTACTATAGAAAAGGCAATCCCTGGCGCAATTAAAATTTGCGACAGTAAAATATTATTTTTTGAAAAATTTACTATAGAAAAGGCAATCCCCGGCGCAATTAAAATTTGCGACAGTAAAAAATTATTTTTTGAAAAATTTACTATAGAAAAGGCAATCCCTGGCGTATTTAAAATTTGCGACAGTAAAAAATTATTTTTTGAAATATTTACTATAGAAAAGGCAATCCCTGGCGCAATTAAAATTTGCGACAGTAAAGAAGTATTTTTTGAAAAACTTACTATAGAAAAGGCAATCCCTGGCGCAATTAAAATTTGCGACAGTAGAAAATTATTTTTTGAAAAATTTACTATAGAAAATGTAATCCTTGGAGCAATTAAAATTTGCGACAGTAAAAAATTATTTTTTGAAAAATTTACTGTAGAAAAGGCAATCCCTGGCGCAATTAAAATTTGCGACAGTAAAAAATTATTTTTTGAATAATTTACTATAGAAAAGGCAATCCCTGGCGGATTTAAAATTTGCGAGAGTAAAAAATTAATTTTTGAAAAATTTACTATAGAAAAGGCAATCCCTGGCGTAATTAAAATTTGCGACAGTAAAAAATTATTTTTTGAAAAATTTACTATAGAAAAGGCAATCGCTGGCGTAATTAAAATTTGCGACAGTATAAAATTAAATTTTGAAAAATTTACTATAGAAAAGGCAATCCCTGGCGTAATTTAAATTTGCGACAGTAAAAAATTAGTTTTTGAAAAATTTACTATAGAAAAGGCAATCCCTGGCGCAATTAAAATTTGCGACAGTAGAAAATTATTTTTTGAAAAATTTACTATAGAAAAGGCAATCCCTGGCGCAATTAAAATTTGCGACAGTATAAAATTAAATTTTGAAAAATTTACTTTAGAAAAGGCAATCCCTGGCGCAATTAAAATTTGCGACAGTAGAAAATTATTTTTTGAAAAATTTACTGTAGAAAAGGCAATCCCTGGCGCAATTAAAATTTGCGACAGTAAAAAAATATTTTTTGCAAAATTTACTATAGAAAAGGCAATCCCCGGCGCAATTAAAATTTGCGACAGTAAAAAATTATTTTTTGAAAAATTTACTATAGAAATGGCAATCCCTGGCGTATTTAAAATTTGCGACAGTAAAAAATTATTTTTTGAAAAATTTACTATAGAAAAGGCAATCCCTGGCGTAATTAAAATTTTCGACAGTAAAAAATTATTTTTTGAAAAATTTACTATAGAAAAGGCAATCCCTGGCGCAATTAAAATTTGCGACAGTAAAAAATTAATTTTTGAAAAATTTACTGTAGAAAAGGCAATCCCTGGCGCAAATAAAATTTGCTAAAGTAGAAAATTATTTTTTGAAAAATTTACTATAGAAAAGGCAATCCCTGGCGCAATTAAAATTTGCGACAGTAAAAAATTATTTTTTGAAAAATTTACTGTAGAAAAGGCAATCCCTGGCGCAATTAAAATTTGCGACAGTAAAAAATTAATTTTTGAAAAATTACTATAGAAAAGGCAATCCCTGGCGTAATTAAAATTTGCGACAGTAAAGAATTATTTTTTGAAAAATTTACTATAGAATAGGCAATCGCTGGCGTAATTAAAATTTGCGACAGTATAAAATTAAATTTTGAAAAATTTACTATAGAAAAGGCACTCTCTGGCGTATTTAAAATTAGCGACAGGAAAAAATTATTTTTTGGATAATTTAGTATAGAAAAGGCAATCCCTGGCGTAATTAAAATTTTCGACAGTAAAAATTTATTTTTTGCAAAATTTACTATAGAAAAGGCAATCCCTGGCGCAATTAAAATTTGCGACAGTAAAAAATTAATTTTTGAAAAATTACTATAGAAAAGGCAATCCCTGGCGTAATTAAAATTTGCGACAGTAAAAAATTATTTTTTGAAAAATTTACTATAGAAAAGGCACTCTCTGGCGTATTTAAAATTAGCGACAGTAGAAAATTATTTTTTGAAAAATTTACTGTAGAAAAGGCAATCCCTGGCGCAATTAAAATTTGCGACAGTAAAAAAATATTTTTTGCGAAATTTACTATAGAAAAGGCAATCCTCGGCGCAATTAAAATTTGCGACAGTAAAAAATTATTTTTTGAAAAATTTACTATAGAAATGGCAATCCCTGGCGTATTTAAAATTTGCGACAGTAAAAAATTATTTTTTGAAAAATTTACTATAGAAAAGGCAATCCCTGGCGTAATTAAAATTTTCGACATTAAAAAATTATTTTTTGAAAAATTTACTATAGAAAAGGCAATCCCTGGCGCAATTAAAATTTGCGACAGTAAAAAATTAATTTTTGAAAAATTTACTGTAGAAAAGGCAATCCCTGGCGCAAATAAAATTTGCGAAAGTAGAAAATTATTTTTTGAAAAATTTACTATAGAAAAGGCAATCCCTGGCGCAATTAAAATTTGCGACAGTAGAAAATTATTTTTTGGCGCAATTAAAATTTGCGACAGTAAAAAATTAATTTTTGAAAAATTACTATAGAAAAGGCAATCCCTGGCGTAATTAAAATTTGCGACAGTAAAAAATTATTTTTTGAAAAATTTACTATAGAAAAGGCAATCGCTGGCGTAATTAAAATTTGCGACAGTATAAAATTAAATTTTGAAAAATTTACTATAGAAAAGGCAATCCCTGGCGTATTTAAAATTTGCGACAGTAAAAAATTATTTTTTGGATAATTTAGTATAGAAAAGGCAATCCCTGGCGTAATTAAAATTTTCGACAGTAAAAAATTATTTTTTGCAAAATTTACTATAGAAAAGGCAATCCCTGGCGTATTTAAAATTTGCGACAGTAGAAAATTATTTTTTGCAAAATTTACTATATAAAAGGCAATCCCTGGCGCAATTAAAATTTGCGACAGTATAAAATTAAATTTTGAAAAATTTACTGTAGAAAAGGCAATCCCTGGCGCAAATAAAATTTGCGACAGTAGAAAATTATTTTTTGAAAAATTTACTATAGAAAAGGCAATCCCTGGCGCAATTAAAATTTGCGACAGTAACAAATTATTTTTTGCCAAATTTACTATAGAAAAGGCAAAATCCTGGCGCAATTAAAATTTGCGACAGTAGAATATTATTTTTTGAAAAATTTACTATAGAAAAGGCAATCCCTGGCGCAATTAAAATTTGCGACATTAGAAAATTATTTTTTGAAAAATTTACTATAGAAAAGGCAATCCCTGGCGCAATTAAAATTTGCGACAGTATAAAATTAAATTTTGAAAAATTTACTTTAGAAAATGTAATCCTTGGAGCAATTAAAATTTGCGACAGTAAAAAATTATTTTTTGAAAAATTTACTGTAGAAAAGGCAATCCCTGGCGCAATTAAAATTTGCGACAGTAAAAAATTATTTTTTGAATAATTTACTATAGAAAAGGCAATCCCTGGCGGATTTAAAATTTGCGAGAGTAAAAAATTAATTTTTGAAAAATTTACTATAGAAAAGGCAATCCCTGGCGTAATTAAAATTTGCGACAGTAAAAAATTATTTTTTGAAAAATTTACTATAGAAAAGGCAATCGCTGGCGTAATTAAAATTTGCGACAGTATAAAATTAAATTTTGAAAAATTTACTATAGAAAAGGCAATCCCTGGCGTAATTTAAATTTGCGACAGTAAAAAATTAGTTTTTGAAAAATTTACTATAGAAAAGGCAATCCCTGGCGCAATTAAAATTTGCGACAGTAAAAAATTAATTTTTGAAAAATTTACTGTAGAAAAGGCAATCCCTGGCGCAAATAAAATTTGCTAAAGTAGAAAATTATTTTTTGAAAAATTTACTATAGAAAAGGCAATCCCTGGCGCAATTAAAATTTGCGACAGTAAAAAATTATTTTTTGAAAAATTTACTGTAGAAAAGGCAATCCCTGGCGCAATTAAAATTTGCGACAGTAAAAAATTAATTTTTGAAAAATTACTATAGAAAAGGCAATCCCTGGCCTAATTAAAATTTGCGACAGTAAAGAATTATTTTTTGAAAAATTTACTATAGAATAGGCAATCGCTGGCGTAATTAAAATTTGCGACAGTATAAAATTAAATTTTGAAAAATTTACTATAGAAAAGGCACTCTCTGGCGTATTTAAAATTAGCGACAGTAAAAAATTATTTTTTGGATAATTTAGTATAGAAAAGGCAATCCCTGGCGTAATTAAAATTTTCGACAGTAAAAAATTATTTTTTGCAAAATTTACTATAGAAAAGGCAATCCCTGGCGCAATTAAAATTTGCGACAGTAAAAAATTAATTTTTGAAAAATTACTATAGAAAAGGCAATCCCTGGCGTAATTAAAATTTGCGACAGTAAAAAATTATTTTTTGAAAAATTTACTATAGAATTGGCAATCGCTGGCGTAATTAAAATTTGCGACAGTATAAAATTAAATTTTGAAAAATTTACTATAGAAAAGGCACTCTCTGGCGTATTTAAAATTAGCGACAGTAGAAAATTATTTTTTGAAAAATTTACTGTAGAAAAGGCAATCCCTGGCGCAATTAAAATTTGCGACAGTAAAAAAATATTTTTTGCGAAATTTACTATAGAAAAGGCAATCCTCGGCGCAATTAAAATTTGCGACAGTAAAAAATTATTTTTTGAAAAATTTACTATAGAAATGGCAATCCCTGGCGTATTTAAAATTTGCGACAGTAAAAAATTATTTTTTGAAAAATTTACTATAGAAAAGGCAATCCCTGGCGTAATTAAAATTTTCGACATTAAAAAATTATTTTTTGAAAAATTTACTATAGAAAAGGCAATCCCTGGCGCAATTAAAATTTGCGACAGTAAAAAATTAATTTTTGAAAAATTTACTGTAGAAAAGGCAATCCCTGGCGCAAATAAAATTTGCGAAAGTAGAAAATTATTTTTTGAAAAATTTACTATAGAAAAGGCAATCCCTGGCGCAATTAAAATTTGCGACAGTAGAAAATTATTTTTTGAAAAATTTACTGTAGAAAAGGCAATCCCTGGCGCAATTAAAATTTGCGACAGTAGAAAATTCTTTTTTGTATAATTTACTATAGAAAAGGTAATCCCTGGAGCAATTAAAATTTGCGACAGTAAAAAATTATTTTTTGAAAAATTTACTGTAGAAAAAGCAATCCCTGGCGCAATTAAAATTTGCGACAGTAAAAAATTAATTTTTGAAAAATTACTATAGAAAAGGCAATCCCTGGCGTAATTAAAATTTGCGACAGTAAAAAATTATTTTTTGAAAAATTTACTATAGAAAAGGCAATCGCTGGCGTAATTAAAATTTGCGACAGTATAAAATTAAATTTTGAAAAATTTAATATAGAAAAGGCAATCCCTGGCGTATTTAAAATTTGCGACAGTAAAAAATTATTTTTTGGATAATTTAGTATAGAAAAGGCAATCCCTGGCGTAATTAAAATTTTCGACAGTAAAAAATTATTTTTTGCAAAATTTACTATAGAAAAGGCAATCCCTGGCGTATTTAAAATTTGCGACAGTAGAAAATTATTTTTTGCAAAATTTACTATATAAAAGGCAATCCCTGGCGCAATTAAAATTTGCGACAGTATAAAATTAAATTTTGAAAAATTTACTGTAGAAAAGGCAATCCCTGGCGCAAATAAAATTTGCGACAGTAGAAAATTATTTTTTGAAAAATTTACTATAGAAAAGGCAATCCCTGGCGCAATTAAAATTTGCGACAGTAACAAATTATTTTTTGCCAAATTTACTATAGAAAAGGCAAAATCCCTGGCGCAATTAAAATTTGCGACAGTAGAATATTATTTTTTGAAAAATTTACTATAGAAAAGGCAATCCCTGGCGCAATTAAAATTTGCGACAGTAGAAAATTATTTTTTGAAAAATTTACTATAGAAAAGGCAATCCCTGGCGCAATTAAAATTTGCGACAGTATAAAATTAAATTTTGAAAAATTTACTTTAGAAAAGGCAATCCCTGGCGCAATTAAAATTTGCGACAGTAGAAAATTATTTTTTGAAAAATTTACTGTAGAAAAGGCAATCTCTGCCGCAATTAAAATTTGCGACAGTAAAAAATTATTTTTTGCAAATTTTACTATAGAAAAGGCAATCCCCGGCGCAATTAAAATTTGCGACAGTAAAAAATTATTTTTTGAAAAATTTACTATAGAAAAGGCAATCCCTGGCGTATTTAAAATTTGCGACAGTAAAAAATTATTTTTTGAAAAATTTACTATAGAAAAGGCAATCCCTGGCGTAATTAAAATTTTCGACAGTAAAAAATTATTTTTTGAAAAATTTACTATAGAAAAGGCAATCCCTGGCGCAATTAAAATTTGCGACAGTAAAAAATTAATTTTTGAAAAATTTACTGTAGAAAAGGCAATCCCTGGCGCAATTAAAATTTGCGAAAGTAGAAAATTATTTTTTGAAAAATTTACTATAGAAAAGGCAATCCCTGGCGTATTTAAAATTTGCGACAGTAGAAAATTATTTTTTGCAAAATTTACTATATAAAAGGCAATCCCTGGCGAAATTAAAATTTGCGACAGTATAAAATTAAATTTTGAAAAAACTACTGTAGAAAAGGCAATCCCTGGCGCAATTAAAATTTGCGACAGTAGAAAATTCTTTTTTGTATAATTTACTATAGAAAAGGTAATCCCTGGAGCAATTAAAATTTGCGACAGTAAAAAATTATTTTTTGAAAAATTTACTGTAGAAAAGGCAATCCCTGGCGCAATTAAAATTTGCGACAGTAAAAAATAAATTTTTGAAAAATTTACTATAGAAAAGGCAATCCCTGGCGTAATTAAAATTTGCGACAGTAAAAAATTATCTTTTGAAAAATATACTATAGAAAAGGCAATCGCTGGCGTAATTAAAATTTGCGACAGTATAAAATAAAATTTTGAAAAATTTACTATAGAAAAGGCAATCCCTGGCGTATTTAAAATTTGCGACAGTAAAAAATTATTTTTTGAATAATTTAGTATAGAAAAGGCAATCCCTGGCGTAATTAAAATTTGCGACAGTAAAAAATTATTTTTTGCAAAATTTACTATAGAAAAGGCAATCCCTGGCGTATTTAAAATTTGCGACAGTAGAAAACTATTTTTTGCAAAATTTACTATATAAAAGGCAATCCCTGGCGCAATTAAAATTTGCGACAGTATAAAATTAAATTTTGAAAAATTAACTGTAGAAAAGGCAATCCCTGGCACAAATTAAATTTGCGACTGTAGAAAATTATTTTTTGAAAAATTTACTATAGAAAAGGCAATCCCTCGCGCAATTAAAATTTGCGACAGTAACAAATTATTTTTTGCCAAATTTACTATAGAAAAGGCAAAATCCCTGGCGCAATTAAAATTTGCGACAGTAGAATATTATTTTTTGAAAAATTTACTATAGAAAAGGCAATCCCTGGCGTAATTAATATTTGCGACAGTAAAAAATTATTTTTTGAAAAATTTACTGTAGAAAAGGCAATCCCTGGCGCAATTAAAATTTGCGACAGTAGAAAATTATTTTTTGCAAAATTTACTAAAGAAAAGGCAATCCCTGGCGTAATTAAAGTTTGCGACAGTAAAAAATTATTTTTTGAAATTTTTAATGTAGAAAAGGCAATCCCTGGCGCAATTAAAATTTGCGACAGTAAAAAATTAATTTTTGAGAAATTTACTATAGAAAAGGCAATCCCTGGCGTAATTAAAATTTGCGACAGTAAAAAATTAATTTTTGAGTAATTTACTATAGAAAAGGCAATCCCTGGCGTAATTAAAATTTGCGACAATAAACAATTATTTTTTGAAAAATTTACTGTAGAAAAGGCAATCCCTGGCGCAATTAAAATTTGCGACAGTAAAAAATTAATTTTTGAGAAATTTACTATAGAAAAGGCAATCACTGGCGTAATTAAAACTTGCGACAGTAAAAAATTAATTTTTGAAAAATTTACTATAGAAAAGGCAATCCCTGGCGTAATTAAAATTTGCGACAGTAAACAATTATTTTTTGAAAAATTTACTGTAGAAAAGGCAATCCCTGGCGCAATTAAAATTTGCGACAGTAGAAAATTATTTTTTGCAAAATTTGCTATAGAAAAGGCAATCCCTTGCGCAATTAAAATTTGCGACAGTATAAAATTAAATTTTGAAAAATTTACTATAGAATAGGCAATCCCTGGCGCAATTAAGATTTGCGACAGTAAAAAATTATTTTTTGAAAAATTTAATATAGAAAAGGCAATCCCTGGCGCAATTAAAATTTGCGACAGTATAAAATTAAATTTTGAAAAATTTACTATAGAAAAGGCAATCCCTGGCGTAATTAAAATTTGTGACAGCAAAATATTATTTTTTGAAAAATTTACTATAGAAAAGGCAATCCCTGGCGTATTTAAAATTTGCGACAGTAAAAAATTAATTTGTGAATAATTTACTATAGAAAAGGCAATCCCTGGCGTATTTAAAATTTGCGACAGTAAAAAATTATTTTTTGGATAATTTAGTATAGAAAAGGCAATCCCTGGCGTAATTAAAATTTTCGACAGTAAAAAATTATTTTTTGCAAAATTTACTATAGAAAAGGCAATCCCTGGCGTATTTAAAATTTGCGACAGTAGAAAATTATTTTTTGCAAAATTTACTATATAAAAGGCAATCCCTGGCGCAATTAAAATTTGCGACAGTATAAAATTAAATTTTGAAAAATTTACTGTAGAAAAGGCAATCCCTGGCGCAAATAAAATTTGCGACAGTAGAAAATTATTTTTTGAAAAATTTACTATAGAAAAGGCAATCCCTGGCGCAATTAAAATTTGCGACAGTAACAAATTATTTTTTGCCAAATTTACTATAGAAAAGGCAAAATCCCTGGCGCAATTAAAATTTGCGACAGTAGAATATTATTTTTTGAAAAATTTACTATAGAAAAGGCAATCCCTGGCGCAATTAAAATTTGCGACAGTAGAAAATTATTTTTTGAAAAATTTACTATAGAAAAGGCAATCCCTGGCGCAATTAAAATTTGCGACAGTATAAAATTAAATTTTGAAAAATTTACTTTAGAAAAGGCAATCCCTGGCGCAATTAAAATTTGCGACAGTAGAAATTTATTTTTTGAAAAATTTACTGTAGAAAAGGCAATCTCTGCCGCAATTAAAATTTGCGACAGTAAAAAATTATTTTTTGCAAATTTTACTATAGAAAAGGCAATCCCCGGCGCAATTAAAATTTGCGACAGTAAAAAATTATTTTTTGAAAAATTTACTATAGAAAAGGCAATCCCTGGCGTATTTAAAATTTGCGACAGTAAAAAATTATTTTTTGAAAAATTTACTATAGAAAAGGCAATCCCTGGCGTAATTAAAATTTTCGACAGTAAAAAATTATTTTTTGAAAAATTTACTATAGAAAAGGCAATCCCTGGCGCAATTAAAATTTGCGACAGTAAAAAATTAATTTTTGAAAAATTTACTGTAGAAAAGGCAATCCCTGGCGCAATTAAAATTTGCGAAAGTAGAAAATTATTTTTTGAAAAATTTACTATAGAAAAGGCAATCCCTGGCGTATTTAAAATTTGCGACAGTAGAAAATTAATTTTTTGCAAAATTTACTATATAAAAGGCAATCCCTGGCGAAATTAAAATTTGCGACAGTATAAAATTAAATTTTGAAAAAACTACTGTAGAAAAGGCAATCCCTGGCGCAATTAAAATTTGCGACAGTAGAAAATTCTTTTTTGTATAATTTACTATAGAAAAGGTAATCCCTGGAGCAATTAAAATTTGCGACAGTAAAAAATTATTTTTTGAAAAATTTACTGTAGAAAAGGCAATCCCTGGCGCAATTAAAATTTGCGACAGTAAAAAATAAATTTTTGAAAAATTTACTATAGAAAAGGCAATCCCTGGCGTAATTAAAATTTGCGACAGTAAAAAATTATCTTTTGAAAAATATACTATAGAAAAGGCAATCGCTGGCGTAATTAAAATTTGCGACAGTATAAAATAAAATTTTGAAAAATTTACTATAGAAAGGGCAATCCCTGGCGTATTTAAAATTTGCGACAGTAAAAAATTATTTTTTGAATAATTTAGTATAGAAAAGGCAATCCCTGGCGTAATTAAAATTTGCGACAGTAAAAAATTATTTTTTGCAAAATTTACTATAGAAAAGGCAATCCCTGGCGTATTTAAAATTTGCGACAGTAGAAAACTATTTTTTGCAAAATTTACTATATAAAAGGCAATCCCTGGCGCAATTAAAATTTGCGACAGTATAAAATTAAATTTTGAAAAATTAACTGTAGAAAAGGCAATCCCTGGCACAAATTAAATTTGCGACTGTAGAAAATTATTTTTTGAAAAATTTACTATAGAAAAGGCAATCCCTGGCGCAATTAAAATTTGCGACAGTAACAAATTATTTTTTGCCAAATTTACTATAGAAAAGGCAAAATCCCTGGCGCAATTAAAATTTGCGACAGTAGAATATTATTTTTTGAAAAATTTACTATAGAAAAGGCAATCCCTGGCGTAATTAATATTTGCGACAGTAAAAAATTATTTTTTGAAAAATTTACTGTAGAAAAGGCAATCCCTGGCGCAATTAAAATTTGCGACAGTAGAAAATTATTTTTTGCAAAATTTACTAAAGAAAAGGCAATCCCTGGCGTAATTAAAGTTTGCGACAGTAAAAAATTATTTTTTGAAATTTTTAATGTAGAAAAGGCAATCCCTGGCGCAATTAAAATTTGCGACAGTAAAAAATTAATTTTTGAAAAATTTACTATAGAAAAGGCAATCCCTGGCGTAATTAAAATTTGCGACAGTAAAAAATTAATTTTTGAGTAATTTACTATAGAAAAGGCAATCCCTGGCGTAATTAAAATTTGCGACAATAAACAATTATTTTTTGAAAAATTTACTGTAGAAAAGGCAATCCCTGGCGCAATTAAAATTTGCGACAGTAAAAAATTAATTTTTGAGAAATTTACTATAGAAAAGGCAATCACTGGCGTAATTAAAACTTGCGACAGTAAAAAATTAATTTTTGAAAAATTTACTATAGAAAAGGCAATCCCTGGCGTAATTAAAATTTGCGACAGTAAACAATTATTTTTTGAAAAATTTACTGTAGAAAAGGCAATCCCTGGCGCAATTAAAATTTGCGACAGTAGAAAATTATTTTTTGCAAAATTTGCTATAGAAAAGGCAATCCCTTGCGCAATTAAAATTTGCGACAGTATAAAATTAAATTTTGAAAAATTTACTATAGAATAGGCAATCCCTGGCGCAATTAAGATTTGCGACAGTAAAAAATTATTTTTTGAAAAATTTAATATAGAAAAGGCAATCCCTGGCGCAATTAAAATTTGCGACAGTATAAAATTAAATTTTGAAAAATTTACTATAGAAAAGGCAATCCCTGGCGTAATTAAAATTTGTGACAGCAAAATATTATTTTTTGAAAAATTTACTATAGAAAAGGCAATCCCTGGCGTATTTAAAATTTGCGACAGTAAAAAATTAATTTGTGAATAATTTACTATAGAAAAGGCAATCCCTGGCGTATTTAAAATTTGCGACAGTAAAAAATTAATTTTTGAAAAATTTACTATAGAAAAGGTAATCCCCGGCGTAATTATATTTTGCGACAGTAAAAAATTATTTTTTGAAAAATTTACAGTAGAAAAGGCAATCACTGGCGCAATTAAAATCTGCGACAGTAAAAAATTATTTTTTGCAAAATTTACTATAGAAAAGGCAATCCTTGGCGTATTTAAAATTTGCGACAGTAAAAAATTATTTTTTGAATAATTTACTATAGAAAAAGCAATCCCTGGCGTATTTAAAATCTGCGACAGTAAAAAATTATTTTTTGAATAATTTAGTATAGAAAAGGCAATCCCTGGCGTAATTAAATTTGCGACAGTAAAAAATTATTGTTTGCAAAATTTACTATAGAAAAGGCAATCCCTGGCGCAATTAAAATTTGCGACGGTAGAAAATTATTTTTTTGCAAAATTTACTATATAAAAGGCAATCGCTAGCGCAATTAAAATTTGCGACAGTATAAAATTAAATTTTGAAAAATTTACTGTAGAAAAGGCAATCCCTGGCGCAAATAAAATTTGCGACAGTAGAAAATTATTTTTTGAAAAATCTACTATAGAAAAGGCAATCCCTGGCGCAATTAAAATTTGCGACAGTAACAAATTATTTTTTGCCAAATTTACTATAGAAAAGTTAAAATCCTTGGCGCAATTAAATTTGCGACAGTAGAAAATTATTTTTGAAAAATTTACTATAGAAAAGGCAATCCCTGGCGGATTTAAAATTTGCGACAGTAAAAAATTAATTTTTGAGAAATTTACTATAGAAAAGGCAATCCCTGGCGTAATTAAAATTTGCGACAGTAAAAATTTATATTTTGAAAAATTTACTTTAGAAAAGGCAATCCCTGGCGTAATTAAAATTTGCGACAGTATAAAATTAAATTTTGAAAAATTTACTTTAGAAAAGGCAATCCTGGCGGAATTAAAATTTGCGACAGTAAAAAATTAGTTTTTGAAAAATTTACTATAGAAAAGGCAATCCCTGGCGCAATTAAAATTTGCGACAGTAGAAAATTATTTTTTGAAAAATTTACTATAGAAAAGGCAATCCCTGCGTAATTTAAATTTGCGACAGTAAAAAATTAGTTTTTGAAAAATTTACTATAGAAAAGGCAATCCCTGGCGCAATTAAAATTTGCGACAGTAAAAAATTAATTTTTGAAAAATTTACTGTAGAAAAGGCAATCCCTGGCGCAAATAAAATTTGCTAAAGTAGAAAATTATTTTTTGAAAAATTTACTATAGAAAAGGCAATCCCTGGCGCAATTAAAATTTGCGACAGTAAAAAAATTATTTTTTGAAAAATTTACTGTAGAAAAGGCAATCCCTGGCGCAATTAAAATTTGCGACAGTAAAAAATTAATTTTTGAAAAATTACTATAGAAAAGGCAATCCTGGCCTAATTAAAATTTGCGACAGTAAAGAATTATTTTTTGAAAAATTTACTATAGAATAGGCAATCGCTGGCGTAATTAAAATTTGCGACAGTATAAAATTAAATTTTGAAAAATTTACTATAGAAAAGGCACTCTCTGGCGTATTTAAAATTAGCGACAGTAAAAAATTATTTTTTGGATAATTTAGTATAGAAAAGGCAATCCCTGGCGTAATTAAAATTTTCGACAGTAAAAAATTATTTTTTGCAAAATTTACTATAGAAAAGGCAATCCCTGGCGCAATTAAAATTTGCGACAGTAAAAAATTAATTTTTGAAAAATTACTATAGAAAAGGCAATCCCTGGCGTAATTAAAATTTGCGACAGTAAAAAATTATTTTTTGAAAAATTTACTATAGAATTGGCAATCGCTGGCGTAATTAAAATTTGCGACAGTATAAAAATTAAATTTTGAAAAATTTACTATAGAAAAGGCACTCTCTGGCGTATTTAAAATAGCGACAGTAGAAAATTATTTTTTGAAAAATTTACTGTAGAAAAGGCAATCCCTGGCGCAATTAAAATTTGCGACAGTAAAAAAAATATTTTTTGCGAAATTTACTATAGAAAAGGCAATCCTCGGCGCAATTAAAATTTGCGACAGTAAAAAATTATTTTTTGAAAAATTTACTATAGAAATGCAATCCCTGGCGTATTTAAAATTTGCGACAGTAAAAAATTATTTTTGAAAAATTTACTATAGAAAAGGCAATCCCTGGCGTAATTAAAATTTTCGACATTAAAAAATTATTTTTTGAAAAATTTACTATAGAAAAGGCAATCCCTGGCGCAATTAAAATTTGCGACAGTAAAAAATTAATTTTTGAAAAATTTACTGTAGAAAAGGCAATCCCTGGCGCAAATAAAATTTGCGAAAGTAGAAAATTATTTTTTGAAAAATTTACTATAGAAAAGGCAATACTGGCGCAATTAAAATTTGCGACAGTAGAAAATTATTTTTTGAAAAATTTACTGTAGAAAAGGCAATCCCTGGCGCAATTAAAATTTGCGACAGTAGAAAATTCTTTTTTGTATAATTTACTATAGAAAAGGTAATCCCTGGAGCAATTAAAATTTGCGACAGTAAAAAATTATTTTTTGAAAAATTTACTGTAGAAAAGCAATCCCTGGCGCAATTAAAATTTGCGACAGTAAAAAATTAATTTTTGAAAAATTACTATAGAAAAGGCAATCCCTGGCGTAATTAAAATTTGCGACAGTAAAAAATTATTTTTTGAAAAATTTACTATAGAAAAGGCAATCGCTGGCGTAATTAAAATTTGCGACAGTATAAAATTAAATTTGAAAAATTTAATATAGAAAAGGCAATCCTGGCGTATTTAAAATTTGCGACAGTAAAAAATTATTTTTTGGATAATTTAGTATAGAAAAGGCAATCCCTGGCGTAATTAAAATTTTCGACAGTAAAAAATTATTTTTTGCAAAATTTACTATAGAAAAGGCAATCCCTGGCGTATTTAAAATTTGCGACAGTAGAAAATTATTTTTGCAAAATTTACTATATAAAAGGCAATCCCTGGCGCAATTAAAATTTGCGACAGTATAAAATTAAATTTTGAAAAATTTACTGTAGAAAAGGCAATCCCTGGCGCAAATAAAATTTGCGACAGTAGAAAATTATTTTTTGAAAAATTTACTATAGAAAAGGCAATCCCTGGCGCAATTAAAATTTGCGACAGTAACAAATTATTTTTTGCCAAATTTACTATAGAAAAGGCAAAATCCCTGGCGCAATTAAAATTTGCGACAGTAGAATATTATTTTTTGAAAAATTTACTATAGAAAAGGCAATCCCTGCGCAATTAAAATTTGCGACAGTAGAAAATTATTTTTGAAAAATTTACTATAGAAAAGGCAATCCCTGGCGCAATTAAAATTTGCGACAGTATAAAATTAAATTTTGAAAAATTTACTTTAGAAAAGGCAATCCCTGGCGCAATTAAAATTTGCGACAGTAGAAAATTATTTTTTGAAAAATTTACTGTAGAAAAGGCAATCTCTGCCGCAATTAAAATTTGCGACAGTAAAAAATTATTTTTTGCAAATTTTACTATAGAAAAGGCAATCCCCGGCGCAATTAAAATTTGCGACAGTAAAAAATTATTTTTTGAAAAATTTACTATAGAAAAGGCAATCCCTGGGCGTATTTAAAATTTGCGACAGTAAAAAATTATTTTTTGAAAAATTTACTATAGAAAAGGCAATCCCTGGCGTAATTAAAATTTTCGACAGTAAAAAATTATTTTTTGAAAAATTTACTATAGAAAAGGCAATCCCTGGCGCAATTAAAATTTGCGACAGTAAAAAATTAATTTTTGAAAAATTTACTGTAGAAAAGGCAATCCCTGGCGCAATTAAAATTTGCGAAAGTAGAAAATTATTTTTGAAAAATTTACTATAGAAAAGGCAATCCCTGGCGTATTTAAAATTTGCGACAGTAGAAAATTATTTTTTGCAAAATTTACTATATAAAAGGCAATCCCTGGCGAAATTAAAATTTGCGACAGTATAAAATTAAATTTTGAAAAAACTACTGTAGAAAAGGCAATCCTGGCGCAATTAAAATTTGCGACAGTAGAAAATTCTTTTTTGTATAATTTACTATAGAAAAGGTAATCCCTGGAGCAATTAAAATTTGCGACAGTAAAAAATTTTTTTTGAAAAATTTACTGTAGAAAAGGCAATCCCTGGCGCAATTAAAATTTGCGACAGTAAAAAATAAATTTTTGAAAAATTTACTATAGAAAAGGCAATCCCTGGCGTAATTAAAATTTGCGACAGTAAAAAATTATCTTTTGAAAAATATACTATAGAAAAGGCAATCGCTGGCGTAATTAAAATTTGCGACAGTATAAAATAAAATTTTGAAAAATTTACTATAGAAAGGCAATCCCTGGCGTATTTAAAATTTGCGACAGTAAAAAATTATTTTTTGAATAATTTAGTATAGAAAAGGCAATCCCTGGCGTAATTAAAATTTGCGACAGTAAAAAATTATTTTTTGCAAAATTTACTATAGAAAAGGCAATCCCTGGCGTATTTAAAATTTGCGACAGTAGAAAACTATTTTTTGCAAAATTTACTATATAAAAGGCAATCCCTGGCGCAATTAAAATTTGCGACAGTATAAAATTAAATTTTGAAAAATTAACTGTAGAAAAGGCAATCCCTGCACAAATTAAATTTGCGACTGTAGAAATTATTTTTTGAAAAATTTACTATAGAAAAGGCAATCCCTGGCGCAATTAAAATTTGCGACAGTAACAATTATTTTTTGCCAAATTTACTATAGAAAAGGCAAAATCCCTGGCGCAATTAAAATTTGCGACAGTAGAATATTATTTTTGAAAAATTTACTATAGAAAAGGCAATCCCTGCGTAATTAATATTTGCGACAGTAAAAAATTATTTTTTGAAAAATTTACTGTAGAAAAGGCAATCCCTGGCGCAATTAAAATTTGCGACAGTAGAAAATTATTTTTTGCAAAATTTACTAAAGAAAAGGCAATCCCTGGCGTAATTAAAGTTTGCGACAGTAAAAAATTATTTTTTGAAATTTTTAATGTAGAAAAGGCAATCCCTGGCGCAATTAAAATTTGCGACAGTAAAAAATTAATTTTTGAGAAATTTACTATAGAAAAGGCAATCCCTGGCGTAATTAAAATTTGCGACAGTAAAAAATTAATTTTTGAGTAATTTACTATAGAAAAGGCAATCCCTGGCGTAATTAAAATTTGCGACAATAAACAATTATTTTTGAAAAATTTACTGTAGAAAAGGCAATCCCTGGCGCAATTAAAATTTGCGACAGTAAAAAATTAATTTTTGAGAAATTTACTATAGAAAAGGCAATCACTGGCGTAATTAAAACTTGCGACAGTAAAAATTAATTTTTGAAAAATTTACTATAGAAAAGGCAATCCCTGGCGTAATTAAAATTTGCGACAGTAAACAATTATTTTTTGAAAAATTTACTGTAGAAAAGGCAATCCTGGCGCAATTAAAATTTGCGACAGTAGAAAAATTATTTTTTGCAAAATTTGCTATAGAAAAGGCAATCCCTTGCGCAATTAAAATTTGCGACAGTATAAAATTAAATTTTGAAAAATTTACTATAGAATAGGCAATCCCTGGCGCAATTAAGATTTGCGACAGTAAAAAATTATTTTTTGAAAAATTTAATATAGAAAAGGCAATCCCTGGCGCAATTAAAATTTGCGACAGTATAAAATTAAATTTTGAAAAATTTACTATAGAAAAGGCAATCCCTGGCGTAATTAAAATTTGTGACAGCAAAATATTATTTTTTGAAAAATTTACTATAGAAAAGGCAATCCCTGGCGTATTTAAAATTTGCGACAGTAAAAAATTAATTTGTGAATAATTTACTATAGAAAAGGCAATCCCTGGCGTATTTAAAATTGCGACAGTAAAAAATTATTTTTTGGATAATTTAGTATAGAAAAGGCAATCCCTGGCGTAATTAAAATTTTCGACAGTAAAAAATTATTTTTTGCAAAATTTACTATAGAAAAATCAATCCCTGCGTATTTAAAATTTGCGACAGTAGAAAATTATTTTTTGCAAAATTTACTATATAAAAGGCAATCCCTGGCGCAATTAAAATTTGCGACAGTATAAAATTAAATTTTGAAAAATTTACTGTAGAAAAGGCAATCCCTGGCGCAAATAAAATTTGCGACAGTAGAAAATTATTTTTGAAAAATTTACTATAGAAAAGGCAATCCCTGGCGCAATTAAAATTTGCGACAGTAACAAATTATTTTTTGCCAAATTTACTATAGAAAAGGCAAAATCCCTGGCGCAATTAAAATTTGCGACAGTAGAATATTATTTTTTGAAAAATTTACTATAGAAAAGGCAATCCCTGGCGCAATTAAAATTTGCGACAGTAGAAAATTATTTTTTGAAAAATTTACTATAGAAAAGGCAATCCCTGGCGCAATTAAAATTTGCGACAGTATAAAATTAAATTTTGAAAAATTTACTTTAGAAAAGGCAATCCTGGCGCAATTAAAATTTGCGACAGTAGAAAATTATTTTTTGAAAAATTTACTGTAGAAAAGGCAATCTCTGCCGCAATTAAAATTTGCGACAGTAAAAAATTATTTTTTGCAAATTTTACTATAGAAAAGGCAATCCCCGGCGCAATTAAAATTTGCGACAGTAAAAAATTATTTTTTGAAAAATTTACTATAGAAAAGGCAATCCTGGCGTATTTAAAATTTGCGACAGTAAAAAATTATTTTTTGAAAAAATTTACTATAGAAAAGGCAATCCCTGGCGTAATTAAAATTTTCGACAGTAAAAAATTTTTTTGAAAAATTTACTATAGAAAAGGCAATCCC
>CAWVNZ010001938.1:0-81217 GCA_963930735.1 Dioctria linearis | reverse complement strand
ATAATTTTATACTGTCTCAAATTTTAATTGCGCCAGGGATTGCCTTTTCTATAGTAAATTATTCAAAAAATAATTTTCTACTGTCGCAGATTTTAATTACGCCAGGGATTGCCTTTTCTATAGTAAATTACTCAAAAATAATTTTCAACTGTCGCAAATTTTAATTGCGCCAGGGATTGCCTTTTCTATAGTAAATTATTCAAAAAATAATTTTTTACTATCGCAAATTTTAAGTGCGCCAGGGATTGCCTTTTCTATAGTAAATTATTCAAAAAATAATTTTATACTGTCGCAAATTTTAATTGCGCCAGGGATTGCCTTTTCTATAGTAAATTATTCAAAAAATAATTTTCTACTGTCGCCAATTTTAATTGCGCCAGGGATTGCCTTTTCTATAGTAAATTATTCAAAATTAATTTTTTACTGTCGCAAATTTTAAATACGCCAGGGATTGCCTTTTCTATAGTAAATTATTCAAAAAATAATTTTCTACTGTCGCAAATTTTAATTGCGCCAGGAATTGCCTTTTCTATAGTAAATTATTCAAAAAATAATTTTCAACTGTCGCAAATTTTAAGTGCGCCAGGGATTGCCTTTTCTATAGTAAATTATTCAAACAATAATTTTCTACTGTCGCAAATTTTAATTACGCAGGGATTGCCTTTTCTATAGTAAATTATTTAAAAAAATAATTTTCAACTGTCGCAAATTTTAATTGCGCCAGGGATTGCCTTTTCTATAGTAAATTATTCAAAAAATAATTTTCTACTGTCGCAAATTTTAAATACGCCAGGGATTGCCTTTTCTATAGTAAATTATTCAAAAAATAATTTTCTACTGTCACAAATTTTAATTACGCCAGGGATTGCCTTTTCTATAGTAAATTATTCAAAAAATAATTTTCAACTGTCGCAAATTTTAATTGCGCCAAGGATTGCTTTTTCTATAGTAAATTATTCAAAAAATAATTTTCTACTGTCGCAAATTTTAATTACGCCAGGGATTGCCTTTTCTATAGTAAAGTTTTCAAAAAATAATTTTCTACTGTCGCAAATTTTAATTACGCCAGGGATTGCCTTTTCTATAGTAAATTATTCAAAAAATAATTTTTTACTGTCGCAAATTTTAAATACGCCAGGGTTTGCCTTTTCTATAGTAAATTATTCAAAAAATAATTTTTAGTGTCGAAAATTTTAAGTGCGCCAGGGATTGCCTTTTCTATAGTAAATTATTCAAAAAATAATTTTCAACTGTCGCAAATTTTAATTGCGCCAGGGATTGCCTTTTCTATAGTAAATTATTCAAAAAATAATTTTCTACTGTCGCAAATTTTAATTGCGCCAGGGATTGCCTTTTCTATAGTAAATTATTCAAAAAATAATTTTATACTTTCGCAAATTTTAATTGCGCCAGGGATTGCCTTTTCTATAGCAAATTATTCAAAAAATAATTTTCAACTGTCGCAAATTTTAATTGCGCCAGGGTTGCCTTTTCTATAGTAAATTATTCAAAAATCAATTTTTTACTGTCGCAAATTTTAAATACGCCAGGGATTGCCATTTCTATAGTAAATTATTCAAAAAATAATTTTCTACTGTCGCAAATTTTAATTACGCCAGGGATTGCCTTTTCTTTAGTAAATTATTCAAAAAATAATTTTTTACTGTCGCAAATTTTAAGTGCGCCAGGGATTGCCTTTTCTATAGTAAATTATTCAAAAAATAATTTTCTACTGTCGCAAATTTTAAGTGCGCCAGGGATTGCCTTTTCTATAGTAAATTATTCAAAAAATAATTTTCTACTGTCGCAAATTTTAATTGCGCCAGGGATTGCCTTTTCTATAGTAAATTATTCAAAAAATAATTTTCAACTGCCGCAAATTTTAAGTGCGCCAGGGATTGCCTTTTCTATAGTAAAATTATTCAAAAAATAATTTTTTACTGTCGCAAATTTTAATTACGCCAGGGATTGCCTTTTCTATAGTAAATTATTCAAAAAATAATTTTCAACTGTCGCAAATTTTAATTGCGCCAGGATTGCCTTTTCTATAGTAAATTATTCAAAAAATAATTTTCTACTGTCGCAAATTTTAAATACGCCAGGGATTGCCTTTTCTATAGTAAATTATTCAAAAATAATTTTCTACTGTCACAAATTTTTATTACGCCAGGGATTGCCTTTTCTATAGTAAATTATTCAAAAAATAATTTTCAACTGTCGCAAATTTTAATTGCGCCAGGGATTGCCTTTTCTATAGTAAATTATTCAAAAAATAATTTTCTACTGTCGCAAATTTTAATTACGCCAGGGATTGCCTTTTCTATAGTAAACTTTTCAAAAAATAATTTTCTACTGTCGCAAATTTTAATTACGCCAGGGATTGCCTTTTCTATAGTAAATTATTCAAAAAATAATTTTTTACTGTCGCAAATTTTAAATACGCCAGGGATTGCCTTTTCTATAGTAAATTATTCAAAAAATAATTTTTTAGTGTCGAAAATTTTAAGTGCGCCAGGGATTGCCTTTTCTATAGTAAATTATTCAAAAAATAATTTTCAACTGTCGCAAATTTTAATTGCGCCAGGGATTGCCTTTTCTATAGTAAATTATTCAAAACATAATTTTCTACTGTCGTAAATTTTAATTTTGCCAGGGATTGCCTTTTCTATAGTAAATTATTCAAAAAACAATTTTATACTGTCGCAAATTTTAATTGCGCCAGGGATTGCCTTTTCTACAGTAAATTTTTCAAAAATTAATTTTTTACTATCGTAAATTTTAAATACGCCAGGGATTGCCTTTTCTATAGTAAATTATTCAAAAAATAATTTTTTTGTCGAAAATTTTAAGTGCGCCAGGGATTGCCTTTTCTATAGTAAATTATTCAAAAAATAATTTTCAACTGTCGCAAATTTTAATTGCGACAGGGATTGCCTTTTCTATAGTAAACTTTTCAAAAAATAATTTTCTACTGTCGCAAATTTTAATTACGCCAGGGATTGCCTTTTCTATAGTAAACTTTTCAAAAAATAATTTTCTACTGTCGCAAGTTTTAATTACGCCAGGGATTTCCTTTTCTATAGTAAATTATTCAAAAAATAATTTTCAACTGTCGCAAATTTTAATTTCGCCAGGGATTGCCTTTTCTATAGTAAATTATTCAAAAAATAATTTTCTACTGTCCAAAATTTTAATTGCGCCAGGGATTGCCTTTTCTACAGTAAATTTTTCAAAAAATAATTTTTTACTGTCGCAAATTTTAAGTGCGCCAGGGATTGCCTTTTCTATAGTAAATTTTTCAAAAAATAATTTTTTACTGTCGCAAATTTTAATTGCGCCAGGGATTGCCTTTTCTACAGTAAATTATTCAAAAACTTATTTTCTACTGTCGCAAATTTTAATTGCGCCAGGGATTGCCTTTTCTATAGTAAATTATTCAAAAAATAATTTTCTACTGTCGCAAATTTTAATTACGCCAGGGATTGCCTTTTCTACAGTAAATTATTCAAAAAATAATTTTCTACTGTCGCAAATTTTAATTGCGCCAGGGATTGCCTTTTCTATAGTAAATTATTCAAAAAATAATTTTATACTGTCGCAAATTTTAATTACGCCAAGGATTGCCTTTTCTATAGTAAATTATTCAAAAAATAATATTTTACTGTCGCAAATTTTAAAAATCCCAGGGATTGCCTTTTCTATAGTAAATTATTCAAAAAATAATTTTATACTGCCGCAAATTTTAATTACGCCAGGGATTGCCTTTTCTATAGTAAATTATTCAAAAAATAATTTTCTAATGTCGCAAATTTTAATTACGCCAGGGATTGCCTTTTCTATAGTAAATTATTCAAAAAATAATTTTTTACTGTCGCAAATTTTAAATACGCCAGGGATTGCCTCTTCTATAGTAAATTATTCAAAAAATAATTTTTTAGTGTCGAAAATTTTAAGTGCGCCAGGGATTGCCTTTTCTATAGTAAATTATTCAAAAAATAATTTTCAACTGTCGCAAATTTTAATTGTGCCAGGGATTGCCTTTTCTATAGTAAATTATTCAAAAAATAATTTTCTACTGTCGCAAATTTTAATTGCGCCAGGGATTGCCTTTTCTATAGTAAATTATTCAAAAAATAATTTTATACTGTCGCAAATTTTAATTGCGCCAGGGATTGCCTTTTCTACAGTAAATTTTTCAAAAATTAATTTTTTACTATCGTAAATTTTAAATACGCCAGGGATTGCCTTTTCTATAGTAAATTATTCAAAAAATAATTTTTTAGTGTCGAAAATTTTAAGTGCGCCAGGGATTGCCTTTTCTATAGTAAATTATTCAAAAAATAATTTTCAACTGTCGCAAATTTTAATTGCGCCAGGGATTGCCTTTTCTATAGTAAATTATTCAAAAAATAATTTTCTATTGTCGCAAATTTTAATTGCGCCAGGGATTGCCTTTTCTATAGTAAATTATTCAAAAAATAATTTTATACTGTCGCAAATTTTAATTGCGCCAGGGATTGCCTTTTCTACAGTAAATTATTGAAAAAATAATTTTTTACTATCGTAAATTTTAAATACGCCAGGGATTGCCTTTTCTATAGTAAATTATTCAAAAAATAATTTTTTACTGTCGAAAATTTTAAGTGCGCCAGGGATTGCCTTTTATATAGTAAATTATTCAAAAAATAATTCTCTACTGTCGCAAATTTTAATTGCGCCAGGGATTGCCTTTTCTATAGTAAATTATTCAAAAAATAATTTTTTACTATCGCAAGTTTTAATTGCGACAGGGATTGCCTTTTCTATAGTAAATTATTCAAAAAATAATTTTCAACTGTCGCAAATTTCAAATCCGCTAGGGATTGCCTTTCCATAGTAAATTATTCAAAAAATAATTTTTTACTGTCGCAAATTTTAAATATCCCAGGGATTGCCTTTTCTATAGTAAACTTTTCAAAAAATAATTTTCTACAGTCGCAAATTTTAAATGCGCCAGGGATTGCCTTTTCTATAGTAAATTATTCAAAAAATAATTTTCTACTGTCGCAAATTTTAATTACGCCAGGGATTGCCTTTTCTATAGTAAATTATTCAAAAAATAATTTTCTACTATCGCAAATTTTAATTGCGCCAGGGATTGCCTTTTCTACAGTAAATTTTTCAAAAAATAATTTTCAACTGTCGCAAATTTTAATTGAGCCAGGGATTGCCTTTTCTATAGTAAATTTTTCAAAAAATAATTTTCAACTGTCGCAAATTTTAAATATCCCAGGGATTGCCTTTTCTATAGTAAACTTTTCAAAAAATAATTTTCTACAGTCGCAAATTTTAAATGCGCCAGGGATTGCCTTTTATATAGTAAATTATTCAAAAAATAATTCTCTACTGTCGCAAATTTTAATTGCGCCAGGGATTGCCTTTTCTATAGTAAATTATTCAAAAAATAATTTTTTACTATCGCAAGTTTTAATTGCGACAGGGATTGCCTTTTCTATAGTAAATTATAAAAAAAATAATTTTCAACTGTCGCAAATTTCAAATCCGCTAGGGATTGCCTTTCCATAGTAAATTATTCAAAAAATAATTTTTTACTGTCGCAAATTTTAAATATCCCAGGGATTGCCTTTTCTATAGTAAACTTTTCAAAAAATAATTTTCTACAGTCGCAAATTTTAAATGCGCCAGGGATTGCCTTTTCTATAGTAAATTATTCAAAAAATAATTTTCTACTGTCGCAAATTTTAATTACGCCAGGGATTGCCTTTTCTATAGTAAATTATTCAAAAAATAATTTTCTACTGTCGCAAATTTTAATTACGCCAGGGATTGCCTTTTCTACAGTAAATTTTTCAAAAAATAATTTTCAACTGTCGCAAATTTTAATTGCGCCAGGGATTGCCTTTTCTATAGTAAATTTTTCAAAAAATAATTTTCAACTGTCGCAAATTTTAATTACGCCAGGGATTGCCCTTTATATAGTAAATTATTCAAAAAATAATTTTTTACTATCGCAAATTTTAAGTGCGCCAGGGATTGCCTTTTCTATAGTGAATTATTCAAAACATAATTTTATACTGTCGCAAATTTTAATTGCGCCAGGGATTGCTTTTTCTATAGTAAATTATTCAAAAAATAATTTTCTACTGTCGCAAATTTTAATTACGCCAGGGATTGCCTTTTCTATAGTAAATTATTCAAAAAATAATTTTTTACTGTCGCAAATTTTAATTACGCCAGGGATTGCCTTTTCTATAGTAAACTTTTCAAAAAATAATTTTCTACTGTCGCAAATTTTAATTACGCCAGGGATTGCCTTTTCTATACTACTGTCGCAAATTTTAATTACTCCAGGGATTGCCTTTTCTATAGTAAATTTTTCAAAAAAATAATTTTCAACTTTCGCAAATTTTAATTACGCCAGGGATTGCCTTTTCTATAGTAAATAATTCAAAAAATAATTTTCTACTGTCGCAAATTTTAAATATCCCAGGGATTGCCTTTTCTATAGTAAATTATTCAAAAAATAATTTTATACTGTCGCAAATTTTAAATACGCCAGGGATTGCCTTTTCTATAGTAAATTATTCAAAAAATAATTTTCTACTGTCGCAAATTTTAAATATCCCAGGGATTGCCTTTTCTATAGTAAATTATTCAAAAAATAATTTTCAACTGTCGCAAATTTTAAGTGCGCCAGGGATTGCCTTTTCTATAGTAAATTATTCAAAAAATAATTTTCAACTGTCGCAAATTTTAATTACGCCAGGGATTGCCTTTTCTATAGTAAATTATTCAAAAAATAATTTTTTACTGTCGCAAATTTTAAGTGCGCCAGGGATTGCCTTTTCTATAGTAAATTATTCAAAAAATAATTTTCAACTATCGCAAATTTTAAGTGCGCCAGGGATTACCTTTTCTATAGTAAATTATTCAAAAAATAATTTTCTACTGTCGCAAATTTTAATTACGCCAGGGATTGCCTTTTCTATAGTAAATTATTCAAAAAATAATTTTCTACTGTCGCAAATTTTAATTACGCCAGGGATTGCCTTTTCTATAGTAAACTTTTCAAAAAATAATTTTCTACTGTCGCAAATTTTAATTACGCCAGGGATTGCCTTTTCTATAGTAAATTATTCAAAAAATAATTTTCTACTGTCGCAAATTTTAATTACGCCAGGGATTGCCTTTTCTATAGTAAATTATTCAAAAAATAATTTTCTACTGTCGCAAATTTTAATTACGCCAGGGATTGCCTTTTCTATAGTAAATTATTCAAAAAATAATTTTCTACTGTCGCAAATTTTAATTACGCCAGGGATTGCCTTTTCTATAGTAAATTATTCAAAAAATAATTTTTTACTGTCGCAAATTTTAAGTGCGCCAGGGATTGCCTTTTCTATAGTAAATTATTCAAAAAATAATTTTCAACTATCGCAAATTTTAAGTGCGCCAGGGATTACCTTTTCTATAGTAAATTATTCAAAAAATAATTTTCTACTGTCGCAAATTTTAATTACGCCAGGGATTGCCTTTTCTATAGTAAATTATTCAAAAAATAATTTTCTACTGTCGCAAATTTTAATTACGCCAGGGATTGCCTTTTCTATAGTAAACTTTTCAAAAAATAATGTTCTACTGTCGCAAATTTTAATTACGCCAGGGATTGCCTTTTCTATAGTAAATTATTCAAAAAATAATTTTCTACTGTCGCAAATTTTAATTACGCCAGGGATTGCCTTTTCTATAGTAAATTATTCAAAAAATAATTTTCAACTGTCGCAAATTTTAATTGCGCCAGGGATTGCCTTTTCTATAGTAAACTATTCAAAAAATAATTTTCAACTGTCGCAAATTTTAATTTCGCCAGGGATTGCCTTTTCTATAGTAAATTATTCAAAAAATAATTTTTTACTGTCGCAAATTTCAAATCCGCCAGGGATTGCCTTTTCTATAGTAAATTATTCAAAAAATAATTTTATACTGTCGCAAATTTTAATTGCGCCAGGGATTGCCTTTTCTACAGTAAATGATTCAAAAAATAATTTTTTACTGTCGCAAATTTTAATTACGCCAGGGATTGCCTTTTCTATAGTAAATTATTCAAAAAATAATTTTCTACTGTCGCAAATTTCAAATCCGCCAGGGATTGCCTTTTCTATAGTAAATTATTCAAAAAATAATTTTTTACTGTCGCAAATTTTAATTACGCCAGGGATTGCCTTTTCTATAGTAAACTTTTCAAAAAATAATTTTCTACTGTCGCAAATTTTAATTACGCCAGGGATTGCCTTTTCTATAGTAAATTATTCAAAAAATAATTTTCTACTGTCGCAAATTTTAATTACGCCAGGGATTGCCTTTTCTATAGTAAATTTTGCAAAAAAATAATTTTTTACTGTCGCAAATTTTAAATATCCCAGGGATTGCCTTTTCTATAGTAAATTATTCAAAAAATAATTTTCTACTGTCGCAAATTTTAATTACGCCAGGGATTACCTCTTCTATAGTAAACTTTTCAAAAAATAATTTTCAACTGTCACAAATTTTAATTGCGCCAGGGATTGCCTTTTCTACAGTAAATGATCCAAAAAATAATTTTTTACTGTCGCAAATTTTAATTACGCCAGAGATTGCCTTTTCTATAGTAAATTATTCAAAAAATAATTTTCTACTGTCGCAAATTTCAAATCCGCCAGGAATTGCCTTTTCTATAGTAAATTTTTCAAAAAAATAATTTTCAACTTTCGCAAATTTTAATTACGCCAGGGATTGCCTTTTCTATAGTAAATAATTCAAAAAATAATTTTCTACTGTCGCAAATTTTAAATATCCCAGGGATTGCCTTTTCTATAGTAAATTATTCAAAAAATAATTTTATACTGTCGCAAATTTTAAATACGCCAGGGATTGCCTTTTCTATAGTAAATTATTCAAAAAATAATTTTCTACTGTCGCAAATTTTAAATATCCCAGGGATTGCCTTTTCTATAGTAAATTATTCAAAAAATAATTTTCAACTGTCGCAAATTTTAAGTGCGCCAGGGATTGCCTTTTCTATAGTAAATTATTCAAAAAATAATTTTCAACTGTCGCAAATTTTAATTACGCCAGGGATTGCCTTTTCTATAGTAAATTATTCAAAAAATAATTTTTTACTGTCGCAAATTTTAAGTGCGCCAGGGATTGCCTTTTCTATAGTAAATTATTCAAAAAATAATTTTCAACTATCGCAAATTTTAAGTGCGCCAGGGATTACCTTTTCTATAGTAAATTATTCAAAAAATAATTTTCTACTGTCGCAAATTTTAATTACGCCAGGGATTGCCTTTTCTATAGTAAATTATTCAAAAAATAATTTTCTACTGTCGCAAATTTTAATTACGCCAGGGATTGCCTTTTCTATAGTAAACTTTTCAAAAAATAATTTTCTACTGTCGCAAATTTTAATTACGCCAGGGATTGCCTTTTCTATAGTAAATTATTCAAAAAATAATTTTCTACTGTCGCAAATTTTAATTACGCCAGGGATTGCCTTTTCTATAGTAAATTATTCAAAAAATAATTTTCTACTGTCGCAAATTTTAATTACGCCAGGGATTGCCTTTTCTATAGTAAATTATTCAAAAAATAATTTTCTACTGTCGCAAATTTTAATTACGCCAGGGATTGCCTTTTCTATAGTAAATTATTCAAAAAATAATTTTTTACTGTCGCAAATTTTAAGTGCGCCAGGGATTGCCTTTTCTATAGTAAATTATTCAAAAAATAATTTTCAACTATCGCAAATTTTAAGTGCGCCAGGGATTACCTTTTCTATAGTAAATTATTCAAAAAATAATTTTCTACTGTCGCAAATTTTAATTACGCCAGGGATTGCCTTTTCTATAGTAAATTATTCAAAAAATAATTTTCTACTGTCGCAAATTTTAATTACGCCAGGGATTGCCTTTTCTATAGTAAACTTTTCAAAAAATAATGTTCTACTGTCGCAAATTTTAATTACGCCAGGGATTGCCTTTTCTATAGTAAATTATTCAAAAAATAATTTTCTACTGTCGCAAATTTTAATTACGCCAGGGATTGCCTTTTCTATAGTAAATTATTCAAAAAATAATTTTCAACTGTCGCAAATTTTAATTGCGCCAGGGATTGCCTTTTCTATAGTAAACTATTCAAAAAATAATTTTCAACTGTCGCAAATTTTAATTTCGCCAGGGATTGCCTTTTCTATAGTAAATTATTCAAAAAATAATTTTTTACTGTCGCAAATTTCAAATCCGCCAGGGATTGCCTTTTCTATAGTAAATTATTCAAAAAATAATTTTATACTGTCGCAAATTTTAATTGCGCCAGGGATTGCCTTTTCTACAGTAAATGATTCAAAAAATAATTTTTTACTGTCGCAAATTTTAATTACGCCAGGGATTGCCTTTTCTATAGTAAATTATTCAAAAAATAATTTTCTACTGTCGCAAATTTCAAATCCGCCAGGGATTGCCTTTTCTATAGTAAATTATTCAAAAAATAATTTTTTACTGTCGCAAATTTTAATTACGCCAGGGATTGCCTTTTCTATAGTAAACTTTTCAAAAAATAATTTTCTACTGTCGCAAATTTTAATTACGCCAGGGATTGCCTTTTCTATAGTAAATTATTCAAAAAATAATTTTCTACTGTCGCAAATTTTAATTACGCCAGGGATTGCCTTTTCTATAGTAAATTTTGCAAAAAAATAATTTTTTACTGTCGCAAATTTTAAATATCCCAGGGATTGCCTTTTCTATAGTAAATTATTCAAAAAATAATTTTCTACTGTCGCAAATTTTAATTACGCCAGGGATTGCCTCTTCTATAGTAAACTTTTCAAAAAATAATTTTTTACTGTCGCAAATTTTAAATACGCCAGGGATTGCCTTTTCTATAGTAAATTATTCAAAAAATAATTTTCTACTGTCGCAAATTTTAATTACGCCAGGGATTGCCTTTTCTATAGTAAATTATTCAAAAAATAATTTTCAACTGTCACAAATTTTAATTGCGCCAGGGATTGCCTTTTCTACAGTAAATGATCCAAAAAATAATTTTTTACTGTCGCAAATTTTAATTACGCCAGAGATTGCCTTTTCTATAGTAAATTATTCAAAAAATAATTTTCTACTGTCGCAAATTTCAAATCCGCCAGGAATTGCCTTTTCTATAGTAAATTATTCAAAAAATAATTTTTTACTGTCGCAAATTTTAATTACGCCAGGGATTGCCTTTTCTATAGTAAACTTTTCAAAAAATAATTTTCTACTGTCGCAAATTTTAATTACGCCAGGGATTGCCTTTTCTATAGTAAATTATTCAAAAAATAATTTTCTACTGTCGCAAATTTTAATTACGCCAGGGATTGCCTTTTCTATAGTAAATTTTGCAAAAAAATAATTTTTTACTGTCGCAAATTTTAAATATCCCAGGGATTGCCTTTTCTATAGTAAATTATTCAAAAAATAATTTTCTACTGTCGCAAATTTTAATTACGCCAGGGATTGCCTCTTCTATAGTAAACTTTTCAAAAAATAATTTTTTACTGTCGCAAATTTTAAATACGCCAGGGATTGCCTTTTCTATAGTAAATTATTCAAAAAATAATTTTCTACTGTCGCAAATTTTAATTACGCCAGGGATTGCCTTTTCTATAGTAAATTATTCAAAAAATAATTTTCAACTGTCGCAAATTTTAATTGCGCCAGGGATTGCCTTTTCTATAGTAAATTATTCAAAAAATAATTTTCTACTGTCGCAAATTTTAATTACGCCAGGGATTGCCTTTTCTATAGTAAATTATTCAAAAAATAATTTTATACTGTCGCAAATTTTAATTACGCCAGGGATTGCCTTTTCTATAGTAAATTATTCAAAAAATAATTTTATACTGTCGCAAATTTTAAATACGCCAGGGATTGCCTTTTCTATAGTAAATTATTCAAAAAATAATTTTTTACTGTCGCAAATTTTAAGTGCGCCAGGGATTGCCTTTTCTATAGTAAATTATTCAAAAAATAATTTTCAACTGTCGCAAATTTTAATTACGCCAGGGATTGCCTTTTCTATAGTAAATTATTCAAAAAATAATTTTCTACTCTCGTAAATTTTAATTACGCCAGGGATTGCCTTTTCTATAGTAAACTTTTCAAAAAATAATTTTCAACTGTCGCAAATTTTAATTGCGCCAGGGATTGCCTTTTCTATAGTAAATTATTCAAAAAATAATTTTTTACTGTCGCAAATTTCAAATCCTCCAGGGATTGCCTTTTCTATAGTAAATTATTCAAAAAATAATTTTCTACTGTCGCAAATTTTAATTGCGCCAGGGATTGCCTTTTATACAGTAAATTTTTCAAAAAAATAATTTTCAACTTTCGCAAATTTTAATTACGCCAGGGATTGCCTTTTCTATAGTAAATAATTCAAAAAATAATTTTCTACTGTCGCAAATTTTAAATATCCCAGGGATTGCCTTTTCTATAGTAAATTATTCAAAAAATAATTTTATACTGTCGCAAATTTTAAATACGCCAGGGATTGCCTTTTCTATAGTAAATTATTCAAAAAATAATTTTCTACTGTCGCAAATTTTAAATATCCCAGGGATTGCCTTTTCTATAGTAAATTATTCAAAAAATAATTTTATACTGTCGCAAATTTTAAATACGCCAGGGATTGCCTTTTCTATAGTAAATTATTCAAAAAATAATTTAATACTGTCGCAAATTTTAATTACGCCAGGGATTGCCATTTCTATAGTAAATTATTCAAAAAATAATTTTCTACTGTCGCAAATTTTAATTACGCCAGGGATTGCCTTTTCTATTGTAAATTATTCAAAAAATAATTTTCTACTGTCGCAAATTTTAATTACGCCAGGGATTGCCTTTTCTATAGTAAACTTTTCAAAAAATAATTTTCAACTGTCGCAAATTTTAATTGCGCCAGGGATTGCCTTTTCTATAGTAAATTATTCAAAAAATAATTTTTTACTGTCGCAAATTTCAAATCCTCCAGGGATTGCCTTTTCTATAGTAAATTATTCAAAAAATAATTTTCTACTGTCGCAAATTTTAATTGCGCCAGGGATTGCCTTTTATACAGTAAATTTTTCAAAAAAATAATTTTCAACTTTCGCAAATTTTAATTACGCCAGGGATTGCCTTTTCTATAGTAAATAATTCAAAAAATAATTTTCTACTGTCGCAAATTTTAAATATCCCAGGGATTGCCTTTTCTATAGTAAATTATTCAAAAAATAATTTTATACTGTCGCAAATTTTAAATACGCCAGGGATTGCCTTTTCTATAGTAAATTATTCAAAAAATAATTTTATACTGTCGCAAATTTTAATTACGCCAGGGATTGCCTTTTCTATAGTAAATTATTCAAAAAATAATTTTATACTGTCGCAAATTTTAATTACGCCAGGGATTGCCTTTTCTATAGTAAATTATTCAAAAAATAATTTTCAACTGTCGCAAATTTTAATTACGCCAGGGATTGCCTTTTCTATAGTAAATTATTCAAAAAATAATTTTCAACTGTCGCAAATTTTAATTACGCCAGGGATTGCCTTTTCTATAGTAAATTATTCAAAAAATAATTTTTTACTGTCGCAAATTTTAATTACGCCAGGGATTGCCTTTTCTATAGTAAATTATTCAAAAAATAATTTTATACTTTCGCAAATTTTAATTACGCCAGGGATTGCCTTTTCTATAGTAAATTTTGCAAAAAATAATTTTTTACTGTCGCAAATTTTAAATACGCCAGGGATTGCCTTTTCTATAGTAAATTATTCAAAAAATAATTTTCGACTGTCGCAAATTTCAAATCCGCCAGGGATTGCCTTTTCTATAGTAAATTATTCAAAAAATAATTTTCAACTGTCGCATATTTTAATTACGCCAGGGATTGCCTCTTCTATAGTAAATTATTCAAAAAATAATTTTTTATTGTCGCAAATTTTAATTACGCCAGGGATTGCCTTTTCTATAGTAAATTATTCAAAAAATAATTTTCAACTGTCGCAAATTGTAATTGCGCCAGGGATTGCCTTTTCTATAGTAAATTATTCAAAAAATAATTTTCTACTGTCGCAAATTTTAATTACGCCAGGGATTGCCTTTTCTATAGTAAACTTTTCAAAAAATAATTTTCTACTGTCGCAAATTTTAATTACGCCAGGGATTGCCTTTTCTATAGTAAATTATTCAAAAAATAATTTTCTACTGTCGCAAATTTTAATTACGCCAGGGATTGCCTTTTCTATAGTAAACTTTTCAAAAAATAATTTTCTACTGTCGCAAATTTTAATTACGCCAGGGATTGCCTTTTCTATAGTAAATTATTCAAAAAATAATTTTCTACTGTCGCAAATTTTAATTACGCCAGGGATTGCCTTTTCTATAGTAAATTATTCAAAAAATAATTTTCTACTGTCGCCAATTTTAATTACGCCAGGGATTGCCTTTTCTATAGTAAATTATTCAAAAAATAATTTTCTACTGTCGCAAATTTTAATTACGCCAGGGATTGCCTTTTCTATAGTAAATTATTCAAAAAATAATTTTCTACTGTCGCAAATTTTAATTACGCCAGGGATTGCCTTTTCTATAGTAAATTATTCAAAAAATAATTTTCAACTGTCGCAAATTTTAATTGCGCCAGGGATTGCCTTTTCTATAGTAAACTATTCAAAAAATAATTTTCAACTGTCGCAAATTTTAATTTCGCCAGGGATTGCCTTTTCTATAGTAAATTATTCAAAAAATAATTTTTTACTGTCGCAAATTTCAAATCCGCCAGGGATTGCCTTTTCTATAGTAAATTATTCAAAAAATAATTTTATACTGTCGCAAATTTTAATTGCGCCAGGGATTGCCTTTTCTACAGTAAATGATTCAAAAAATAATTTTTTACTGTCGCAAATTTTAATTACGCCAGGGATTGCCTTTTCTATAGTAAATTATTCAAAAATAATTTTCTACTGTCGCAAATTTCAAATCCGCCAGGGATTGCCTTTTCTATAGTAAATTATTCAAAAAATAATTTTTTACTGTCGCAAATTTTAATTACGCCAGGGATTGCCTTTTCTATAGTAAACTTTTCAAAAAATAATTTTCTACTGTCGCAAATTTTAATTACGCCAGGGATTGCCTTTTCTATAGTAAATTATTCAAAAAATAATTTTCTACTGTCGCAAATTTTAATTACGCCAGGGATTGCCTTTTCTATAGTAAATTTTGCAAAAAAATAATTTTTTACTGTCGCAAATTTTAAATATCCCAGGGATTGCCTTTTCTATAGTAAATTATTCAAAAAATAATTTTCTACTGTCGCAAATTTTAATTACGCCAGGGATTGCCTCTTCTATAGTAAACTTTTCAAAAAATAATTTTTTACTGTCGCAAATTTTAAATACGCCAGGGATTGCCTTTTCTATAGTAAATTATTCAAAAAATAATTTTCTACTGTCGCAAATTTTAATTACGCCAGGGATTGCCTTTTCTATAGTAAATTATTCAAAAAATAATTTTCAACTGTCACAAATTTTAATTGCGCCAGGGATTGCCTTTTCTACAGTAAATGATCCAAAAAATAATTTTTTACTGTCGCAAATTTTAATTACGCCAGAGATTGCCTTTTCTATAGTAAATTATTCAAAAAATAATTTTCTACTGTCGCAAATTTCAAATCCGCCAGGAATTGCCTTTTCTATAGTAAATTATTCAAAAAATAATTTTTTACTGTCGCAAATTTTAATTACGCCAGGGATTGCCTTTTCTATAGTAAACTTTTCAAAAAATAATTTTCTACTGTCGCAAATTTTAATTACGCCAGGGATTGCCTTTTCTATAGTAAATTATTCAAAAAATAATTTTCTACTGTCGCAAATTTTAATTACGCCAGGGATTGCCTTTTCTATAGTAAATTTTGCAAAAAAATAATTTTTTACTGTCGCAAATTTTAAATATCCCAGGGATTGCCTTTTCTATAGTAAATTATTCAAAAAATAATTTTCTACTGTCGCAAATTTTAATTACGCCAGGGATTGCCTCTTCTATAGTAAACTTTTCAAAAAATAATTTTTTACTGTCGCAAATTTTAAATACGCCAGGGATTGCCTTTTCTATAGTAAATTATTCAAAAAATAATTTTCTACTGTCGCAAATTTTAATTACGCCAGGGATTGCCTTTTCTATAGTAAATTATTCAAAAAATAATTTTCAACTGTCGCAAATTTTAATTGCGCCAGGGATTGCCTTTTCTATAGTAAATTATTCAAAAAATAATTTTCTACTGTCGCAAATTTTAATTACGCCAGGGATTGCCTTTTCTATAGTAAATTATTCAAAAAATAATTTTATACTGTCGCAAATTTTAATTACGCCAGGGATTGCCTTTTCTATAGTAAATTATTCAAAAAATAATTTTATACTGTCGCAAATTTTAAATACGCCAGGGATTGCCTTTTCTATAGTAAATTATTCAAAAAATAATTTTTTACTGTCGCAAATTTTAAGTGCGCCAGGGATTGCCTTTTCTATAGTAAATTATTCAAAAAATAATTTTCAACTGTCGCAAATTTTAATTACGCCAGGGATTGCCTTTTCTATAGTAAATTATTCAAAAAATAATTTTCTACTCTCGTAAATTTTAATTACGCCAGGGATTGCCTTTTCTATAGTAAACTTTTCAAAAAATAATTTTCAACTGTCGCAAATTTTAATTGCGCCAGGGATTGCCTTTTCTATAGTAAATTATTCAAAAAATAATTTTTTACTGTCGCAAATTTCAAATCCTCCAGGGATTGCCTTTTCTATAGTAAATTATTCAAAAAATAATTTTCTACTGTCGCAAATTTTAATTGCGCCAGGGATTGCCTTTTATACAGTAAATTTTTCAAAAAAATAATTTTCAACTTTCGCAAATTTTAATTACGCCAGGGATTGCCTTTTCTATAGTAAATAATTCAAAAAATAATTTTCTACTGTCGCAAATTTTAAATATCCCAGGGATTGCCTTTTCTATAGTAAATTATTCAAAAAATAATTTTATACTGTCGCAAATTTTAAATAGCCAGGGATTGCCTTTTCTATAGTAAATTATTCAAAAAATAATTTTCTACTGTCGCAAATTTTAAATATCCCAGGGATTGCCTTTTCTATAGTAAATTATTCAAAAAATAATTTTATACTGTCGCAAATTTTAAATACGCCAGGGATTGCCTTTTCTATAGTAAATTATTCAAAAAATAATTTAATACTGTCGCAAATTTTAATTACGCCAGGGATTGCCATTTCTATAGTAAATTATTCAAAAAATAATTTTCTACTGTCGCAAATTTTAATTACGCCAGGGATTGCCTTTTCTATTGTAAATTATTCAAAAAATAATTTTCTACTGTCGCAAATTTTAATTACGCCAGGGATTGCCTTTTCTATAGTAAACTTTTCAAAAAATAATTTTCAACTGTCGCAAATTTTAATTGCGCCAGGGATTGCCTTTTCTATAGTAAATTATTCAAAAAATAATTTTTTACTGTCGCAAATTTCAAATCCTCCAGGGATTGCCTTTTCTATAGTAAATTATTCAAAAAATAATTTTCTACTGTCGCAAATTTTAATTGCGCCAGGGATTGCCTTTTATACAGTAAATTTTTCAAAAAAATAATTTTCAACTTTCGCAAATTTTAATTACGCCAGGGATTGCCTTTTCTATAGTAAATAATTCAAAAAATAATTTTCTACTGTCGCAAATTTTAAATATCCCAGGGATTGCCTTTTCTATAGTAAATTATTCAAAAAATAATTTTATACTGTCGCAAATTTTAAATACGCCAGGGATTGCCTTTTCTATAGTAAATTATTCAAAAAATAATTTTATACTGTCGCAAATTTTAATTACGCCAGGGATTGCCTTTTCTATAGTAAATTATTCAAAAAATAATTTTATACTGTCGCAAATTTTAATTACGCCAGGGATTGCCTTTTCTATAGTAAATTATTCAAAAAATAATTTTCAACTGTCGCAAATTTTAATTACGCCAGGGATTGCCTTTTCTATAGTAAATTATTCAAAAAATAATTTTCAACTGTCGCAAATTTTAATTACGCCAGGGATTGCCTTTTCTATAGTAAATTATTCAAAAAATAATTTTTTACTGTCGCAAATTTTAATTACGCCAGGGATTGCCTTTTCTATAGTAAATTATTCAAAAAATAATTTTATACTTTCGCAAATTTTAATTACGCCAGGGATTGCCTTTTCTATAGTAAATTTTGCAAAAAATAATTTTTTACTGTCGCAAATTTTAAATACGCCAGGGATTGCCTTTTCTATAGTAAATTATTCAAAAAATAATTTTCGACTGTCGCAAATTTCAAATCCGCCAGGGATTGCCTTTTCTATAGTAAATTATTCAAAAAATAATTTTCAACTGTCGCATATTTTAATTACGCCAGGGATTGCCTCTTCTATAGTAAATTATTCAAAAAATAATTTTTTATTGTCGCAAATTTTAATTACGCCAGGGATTGCCTTTTCTATAGTAAATTATTCAAAAAATAATTTTCAACTGTCGCAAATTGTAATTGCGCCAGGGATTGCCTTTTCTATAGTAAATTATTCAAAAAATAATTTTCTACTGTCGCAAATTTTAATTACGCCAGGGATTGCCTTTTCTATAGTAAACTTTTCAAAAAATAATTTTCTACTGTCGCAAATTTTAATTACGCCAGGGATTGCCTTTTCTATAGTAAATTATTCAAAAAATAATTTTCTACTGTCGCAAATTTTAATTACGCCAGGGATTGCCTTTTCTATAGTAAATTATTCAAAAAATAATTTTCTACTGTCGCCAATTTTAATTACGCCAGGGATTGCCTTTTCTATAGTAAATTATTCAAAAAATAATTTTCTACTGTCGCAAATTTTAATTACGCCAGGGATTGCCTTTTCTATAGTAAATTATTCAAAAAATAATTTTCTACTGTCGCAAATTTTAATTACGCCAGGGATTGCCTTTTCTATAGTAAATTATTCAAAAAATATTTTTCAACTGTCGCAAATTTTAATTACGCCAGGGATTGCCTTTTCTATAGTAAATTATTCAAAAAATAATTTTTTACTGTCGCAAATTTTAATTACACCAGGGATTGCCTTTTCTATAGTAAATTATTCAAAAAATAATTTTCAACTGTCGCAAATTTTAATTACTCCAGGGATTGCCTTTTCTATAGTAAATTATTCAAAAAATAATTTTTACTGTCGCAAATTTTAAGTGCGCCAGGGATTGCCTTTTCTATAGTAAATTATTCAAAAAATAATTTTCAACTGTCGCAAATTTGAAGTGCGCCAGGGATTGCCTTTTCTATAGTAAATTATTCAAAAAATAATTTTCTACTGTCGCAAATTTTAATAACGCCAGGGATTGCCTTTTCTATAGTAAATTATTCAAAAAATAATTTTCTACTGTCGCAAATTTTAATTACGCCAGGGATTGCCTTTTCTATAGTAAATTATTCAAAAAATATTTTTCAATTGTCGCAAATTTTAATTACGCCAGGGATTGCCTTTTCTATAGTAAATTATTCAAAAAATAATTTTTTACTGTCGCAAATTTTAATTACGCCAGGGATTGCCTTTTCTATAGTAAATTATTCAAAAAATAATTTTCAACTGTCGCAAATTTTAATTACGCCAGGGATTGCCTTTTCTATAGTAAATTATTCAAAAAATAATTTTTACTGTCGCAAATTTTAAGTGCGGCAGGGATTGCCTTTTCTATAGTAAATTATTCAAAAAATAATTTTCAACTGTCGCAAATTTTAAGTGCGCCAGGGATTGCCTTTTCTATAGTAAATTATTCAAAAAATAATTTTCAACTGTCGCAAATTTTAATTACGCCAGGGATTGCCTTTTCTATAGTAAATTATTCAAAAAATAATTTTTTACTGTCGCAAATTTTAAGTGCGCCAGGGATTGCCTTTTCTATAGTAAATTATTCAAAAAATAATTTTCAACTATCGCAAATTTTAAGTGCGCCAGGGATTGCCTTTTCTATAGTAAATTATTCAAAAAATAATTTTCTACTGTCGCAAATTTTAATTACGCCAGGGATTGCCTTTTCTATAGTAAATTATTCAAAAAATAATTTTCTACTGTCGCAAATTTTAATTACGCCAGGGATTGCCTTTTCTATAGTAAACTTTTCAAAAAATAATTTTCTACTGTCGCAAATTTTAATTACGCCAGGGATTGCCTTTTCTATAGTAAATTATTCAAAAAATAATTTTCTACTGTCGCAAATTTTAATTACGCCAGGGATTGCCTTTTCTATAGTAAATTATTCAAAAAATAATTTTTTACTGTCGCAAATTTTAATTACGCCAGGGATTGCCTTTTCTATAGTAAACTTTTCAAAAAATAATTTTCTACTGTCGCAAATTTTAATTACGCCAGGGATTGCCTTTTCTATACTACTGTCGCAAATTTTAATTACTCCAGGGATTGCCTTTTCTATAGTAAATTATTCAAAAAATAATTTTTACTGTCGCAAATTTTAAGTGCGCCAGGGATTGCCTTTTCTATAGTAAATTATTCAAAAAATAATTTTCAACTGTCGCAAATTTGAAGTGCGCCAGGGATTGCCTTTTCTATAGTAAATTATTCAAAAAATAATTTTCTACTGTCGCAAATTTTAATAACGCCAGGGATTGCCTTTTCTATAGTAAATTATTCAAAAAATAATTTTATACTGTCGCAAATTTTAATTACGCCAGGGATTGCCTTTTCTATAGTAAATTATTCAAAAAATATTTTTCAACTGTCGCAAATTTTAATTACGCCAGGGATTGCCTTTTCTATAGTAAATTATTCAAAAAATAATTTTTTACTGTCGCAAATTTTAATTACGCCAGGGATTGCCTTTTCTATAGTAAATTATTCAAAAAATAATTTTCAACTGTCGCAAATTTTAATTACGCCAGGGATTGCCTTTTCTATAGTAAATTATTCAAAAAATAATTTTCTACTGTCGCAAATTTTAATTACGCCAGGGATTGCCTTTTCTATAGTAAATTATTCAAAAAATAATTTTCTACTGTCGCAAATTTTAATTACGCCAGGGATTGCCTTTTCTATAGTAAATTTTGCAAAAAAATAATTTTTTACTGTCGCAAATTTTAAATATCCCAGGGATTGCCTTTTCTATAGTAAATTATTCAAAAAATAATTTTCTACTGTCGCAAATTTTAATTACGCCAGGGATTGCCTCTTCTATAGTAAACTTTTCAAAAAATAATTTTTTACTGTCGCAAATTTTAAATACGCCAGGGATTGCCTTTTCTATAGTAAATTATTCAAAAAATAATTTTCTACTGTCGCAAATTTTAATTACTCCAGGGATTGCCTTTTCTATAGTAAATTATTCAAAAAATAATTTTCTACTGTCGCAAATTTTAATTACGCCAGGGATTGCCTTTTCTATAGTAAACTTTTCAAAAAATAATTTTCTACTGTCGCAAATTTTAATTACGCCAGGGATTGCCTTTTCTATAGTAAATTATTCAAAAAATAATTTTCTACTGTCGCAAATTTTAATTACGCCAGGGATTGCCTTTTCTATAGTAAATTATTCAAAAAATAATTTTCTACTGTCGCAAATTTTAATTACGCCAGGGATTGCCTTTTCTATAGTAAATTATTCAAAAAATAATTTTCTACTGTCGCAAATTTCAATTACGCCAGGGATTGCCTTTTCTATACTACTGTCGCAAATTCTAATTACGCCAGGGATTGCCTTTTCTATAGTAAATTATTCAAAAAATAATTTTCAACTGTCGCAAATTTTAATTGCGCCAGGGATTGCCTTTTCTATAGTAAACTATTCAAAAAATAATTTTCAACTGTCGCAAACTTTAATTACGCCAGGGATTGCCTTTTCTATAGTAAATTATTCAAAAAATAATTTTTTACTGTCGCAAATTTCAAATCCGCCAGGGATTGCCTTTTCTATAGTAAATTATTCAAAAAATAATTTTATACTGTCGCAAATTTTAATTGCGCCAAGGATTGCCTTTTCTACAGTAAATGATTCAAAAAATAATTTTTTACTGTCGCAAATTTTAATTACGCCAGGGATTGCCTTTTCTATAGTAAATTATTCAAAAAATAATTTTCTACTGTCGCAAATTTCAAATCCGCCAGGGATTGCCTTTTCTATAGTAAATTATTCAAAAAATAATTTTTTACTGTCGCAAATTTTAATTACGCCAGGGATTGCCTTTTCTATAGTAAACTTTTCAAAAAATAATTTTCTACTGTCGCAAATTTTAATTACGCCAGGGATTGCCTTTTCTATAGTAAATTATTCAAAAAATAATTTTCTACTGTCGCAAATTTTAATTACGCCAGGGATTGCCTTTTCTATAGTAAATTTTGCAAAAAAATAATTTTTTACTGTCGCAAATTTTAAATATCCCAGAGATTGCCTTTTCTATAGTAAATTATTCAAAAAATAATTTTCTACTGTCGCAAATTTTAATTACGCCAGGGATTGCCTCTTCTATAGTAAACTTTTTAAAAAATAATTTTTTACTGTCGCAAATTTTAAATACGCCAGGGATTGCCTTTTCTATAGTAAATTATTCAAAAAATAATTTTCTACTGTCGCAAATTTTAATTACGCCAGGGATTGCCTTTTCTATAGTAAATTATTCAAAAAATAATTTTCAACTGTCACAAATTTTAATTGCGCCAGGGATTGCCTTTTCTACAGTAAATGATCCAAAAAATAATTTTTTACTGTCGCAAATTTTAATTACGCCAGAGATTGCCTTTTCTATAGTAAATTATTCAAAAAATAATTTTCTACTGTCGCAAATTTCAAATCCGCCAGGGATTGCCTTTTCTATAGTAAATTATTCAAAAAATAGTTTTTTATTGTCGCAAATTTTAATTACGCCAGGGATTGCCTTTTCTATAGTAAACTTTTCAAAAAATAATTTTCTACTGTCGCAAATTTTAATTACGCCAGGGATTGCCTTTTCTATAGTAAATTATTCAAAAAATAATTTTCTACTGTCGCAAATTTTAATTACGCCAGGGATTGCCTTTTCTATAGTAAATTTTGCAAAAAAATAATTTTTTACTGTCGCAAATTTTAAATATCCCAGGGATTGCCTTTTCTATAGTAAATTATTCAAAAAATAATTTTCTACTGTCGCAAATTTTAATTACGCCAGGGATTGCCTCTTCTATAGTAAACTTTTCAAAAAATAATTTTTTACTGTCGCAAATTTTAAATACGCCAGGGATTGCCTTTTCTATAGTAAATTATTCAAAAAATAATTTTCTACTGTCGCAAATTTTAATTACGCCAGGGATTGCCTTTTCTATAGTAAATTATTCAAAAAATAATTTTCAACTGTCGCAAATTTTAATTGCGCCAGGGATTGCCTTTTCTATAGTAAATTATTCAAAAAATAATTTTCTACTGTCGCAAATTTTAATTACGCCAGGGATTGCCTTTTCTATAGTAAATTATTCAAAAAATAATTTTCAACTGTCGCAAATTTTAATTGCGCCAGGGATTGCCTTTTCTATAGTAAATTATTCAAAAAATAATTTTCTACTGTCGCAAATTTTAATTACGCCAGGGATTGCCTTTTCTATAGTAAATTATTCAAAAAATAATTTTATACTGTCGCAAATTTTAAATACGCCAGGGATTGCCTATTCTATAGTAAATTATTCAAAAAATAATTTTTTACTGTCGCAAATTTTAATTGCGCCAGGGATTGCCTTTTCTATAGTAAATTATTCAAAAAATAATTTTCAACTGTCGCAAATTTTAATTGCGCCAGGGATTGCCTTTTCTATAGTAAATTATTCAAAAAATAATTTTTTACTGTCGCAAATTTTAAGTGCGCCAGGGATTGCCTTTTCTATAGTAAATTATTCAAAAAATGATTTTTTACTGTCGCAAATTTTAATTGCGCCAGGGATTGCCTTTTCTATAGTAAATTATTCAAAAAATAATTTTTTACTGTCGCAAATTTTAATTGCGCCAGGGATTGCCTTTTATATAGTAAATTATTCAAAAAATAATTTTTTACTGTCGCAAATTTTAAATATCCCAGGGATTGCCTTTTCTATAGTAAATTATTCAAAAAAACAATATTTTACTGTCGCAAATTTTAATTGCGCCAGGGATTGCCTTTTCTATAGTAAATTATTCAAAAAATAATTTTTTACTGTCGCAAATTTTAAGTGCGCCAGGGATTGCCTTTTCTATAGTAAATTATTCAAAAAATAATTTTCTACTGTCGCAAATTTTAATTACGCCAGGGATTGCCTTTTCTATAGTAAACTTTTCAAAAAATAATTTTCTACTGTCGCAAATTTTAATTACGCCAGGGATTGCCTTTTCTATAGTAAATTATTCAAAAAATAATTTTTTACTGTCGCAAATTTTAAGTGCGCCAGGGATTGCCTTTTCTATAGTAAATTATTCAAAAAATAATTTTCTACTGTCGCAAATTTTAATTACGCCAGGGATTGCCTTTTCTATAGTAAATTTTGCAAAAAATAATTTTCTACTCTCGCAAATTTTAATTACGCCAGGGATTGCATTTTCTATAGTAAATTTTTCAAAAAATAATTTTTTACTGTCGCAAAAGTTAAGTGCGCCAGGGATTGCCTTTTCTATAGTAAATTATTCAAAAAATAATTTTTTACTATCGCAAATTTTAATTACGCCAGGGATTGCCTTTTCTATAGTAAATAATTCAAAAAATAATTTTCAACTGGCGTAATTAAAATAATTTTTTACTGTCGCAAATTTTAAATACGCCAGGGATTGCCTTTTCTATAGTAAATTATTCAAAAAATAATTTTCAACTGTCGCAAATTTCAAATCCGCCAGGGATTGCCTTTTCTATAGTAAATTATTCAAAAAATAATTTTCAACTTTCGCAAATTTCAAATCCGCCAGGGATTGCCTTTTCTATAGTAAATTATTCAAAAAATAATTTTCTACTGTCGCAAATTTTAATTACGCCAGGGATTGCCTTTTCTATAGTAAACTTTTCAAAAAATAATTTTCTAATGTCGCAAATTTTAATTACGCCAGGGATTGCCTTTTCTATAGTAAATTATTCAAAAAATAATTTTTTACTGTCGCAAATTTCAAATCCGCCAGGGATTGCCTTTTCTATAGTAAATTATCCAAAAAATAATTTTATACTGTCGCAAATTTTAATTGCGCCAGGGATTGCCTTTTCTACAGTAAATTATTCAAAAAATAATTTTTTATTGTCGCAAATTTTAATTACGCCAGGGATTGCCTTTTCTATAGTAAATTATTAAAAAAATTATTTTCAACTGTCGCAAATTTTAATTGCGCCAGGGATTGCCTTTTCTATAGTAAATTAGTCAAAAAATAATTTTTTACTGTCGCAAATTTTAATTGCGCCAGGGATTGCCTTTTCTATAGTAAATTATTCAAAAAATAATTTTTTACTGTCGCAAATTTTAAATATCCCAGGGATTGCCTTTTCTATAGTAAATTATTCAAAAAATGATATTTTACTGTCGCAAATTTTAATTGCGCCAGGGATTGCCTTTTCTATAGTAAATTATTCAAAAAATAATTTTTTACTGTCGCAAATTTTAAGTGCGCCAGGGATTGCCTTTTCTATAGTAAATTATTCAAAAAATAATTTTCTACTGTCGCAAATTTTAATTACGCCAGGGATTGCCTTTTCTATAGTAAACTTTTCAAAAAATAATTTTCTACTGTCGCAAATTTTAATTACGCCAGGGATTGCCTTTTCTATAGTGAATTATTCAAAAAATAATTTTTTACTGTCGTAAATTTTAAGTGCGCCAGGGATTGCCTTTACTATAGTAAATTATTCAAAAAATAATTTTCTACTGTCGCAAATTTTAATTACGCCAGGGATTGCCTTTTCTATAGTAAATTTTGCAAAAAATAATTTTCTACTGTCGCAAATTTTAATTACGCCAGGGATTGCATTTTCTATAGTAAATTTTTCAAAAAATAATTTTTTACTGTCGCAAATTTTAATTGTGCCAGGGATTGCCTTTTCTATAGTAAATTATTCAAAAAATAATTTTTTACTGTCGCAAATTTTAAATATCCCAGGGATTGCCTTTTCTATAGTAAATTATTCAAAAAATAGTATTTTACTGTCTCAAATTTTAATTGCGCCAGGGATTGCCTTTTCTATAGTAAATTATTCAAAAAATAATTTTTTACTGTCGCAAATTTTAAGTGCGCCAGGGATTGCCTTTTCTATAGTAAATTATTCAAAAAATAATTTTCTACTGTCGCAAATTTTAATTACGCCAGGGATTGCTTTTTCTATAGTAAACTTTTCAAAAAATAATTTTCTACTGTCGCAAATCTTAAATACGCCAGGGATTGCCTTTTCTATAGTAAATTATTCAAAAAATAATTTTTTACTGTCGCAAATTTCAAATCCGCCAGGGATTGCCTTTTCTATAGTAAATTATTCAAAAAATAATTTTATACTGTCGCAAATTTTAATTGCGCCAGGGATTGCCTTTTCTACAGTAAATGATTCAAAAAATAATTTTTTACTATCGCAAGTTTTAATTACGCCAGGGATTGCTTTTTCTATAGTAAACTTTTCAAAAAATAATTTTCTACTGTCGCAAATCTTAAATACGCCAGGGATTGCCTTTTCTATAGTAAATTATTCAAAAAATAATTTTCTACTGTCGCAAATTTTAATTACGCCAGGGATTGCCTTTTCTATAGTAAATTATTCAAAAAATAATTTTCAACTGTCGCAAATTTTAATTGCGCCAGGGATTGCCTTTTCTATAGTAAATTATTCAAAAAATAATTTTTTACTATCGCAAGTTTTAATTGCGCCAGGGATTGCCATTTCTATAGTAAATTATTCAAAAAATAATTTTTTACTATCGCAAGTTTTAATTACGCCAGGGATTGCCTTTTCTATAGTAAATTATTCAAAAAATAATTTTCTACTGTCGCAAATTTTAATTACGCCAGGGATTGCATTTTCTATAGTAAATTTTTCAAAAAATAATTTTTTACTGTCGCAAAAGTTAAGTGCGCCAGGGATTGCCTTTTCTATAGTAAATTATTCAAAAAATAATTTTTTACTATCGCAAATTTTAATTACGCCAGGGATTGCCTTTTCTATAGTAAATAATTCAAAAAATAATTTTCAACTGGCGTAATTAAAATAATTTTTTACTGTCGCAAATTTTAAATACGCCAGGGATTGCCTTTTCTATAGTAAATTTTTCAAAAAATAATTTTCAACTGTCGCAAATTTCAAATCCGCCAGGGATTGCCTTTTCTATAGTAAATTATTCAAAAAATATTTTTTTACTGTCGCAAATTTTAAGTAGGCCAGGGATTGCCTTTTCTATAGTAAATTATTCAAAAAATAATTTTCTACTGTCGAAAATTTTAATTACGCCAGGGATTGCCTTTTCTATAGTAAATTTTGCAAAAAATAATTTTCTACTGCAAATTTTAATTACGCCAGGGATTGCCTTTTCTGTAGTAAATTTTTCAAAAAATAATTTTTTACTGTCGCAAATTTTAAGTGCGCCAGGGATTGCCTTTTCTATAGTAAATTATTCAAAAAATAATTTTCTACTGTCGCAAATTTTAATTACGCCAGGGATTGCCTTTTCTATAGTAAACTTTTCAAAAAATAATTTTCTAATGTCGCAAATTTTAATTACGCCAGGGATTGCCTTTTCTATAGTAAATTATTCAAAAAATAATTTTTTACTGTCGCAAATTTCAAATCCGCCAGGGATTGCCTTTTCTATAGTAAATTATTCAAAAAATAATTTTATACTGTCGCAAATTTTAATTGCGCCAGGGATTGCCTTTTCTACAGTAAATTATTCAAAAAATAATTTTTTACTGTCGCAAATTTTAATTACGCCAGGGATTGCCTTTTCTATAGTAAATTATTCAAAAAATAATTTTCAACTGTCGCAAATTTCAAATCCGCCAGGGATTGCCTTTTCTATAGTAAATTATTCAAAAAATAATTTTTTACTATCGCAAGTTTTAATTGCGCCAGGGATTGCCATTTCTATAGTAAATTATTCAAAAAATAATTTTTTACTATCGCAAGTTTTAATTACGCCAGGGATTGCCTTTTCTATAGTAAATTATTCAAAAAATAATTTTCTACTGTCGCAAATTTTAATTACGCCAGGGATTGCATTTTCTATAGTAAATTTTTCAAAAAATAATTTTTTACTGTCGCAAAAGTTAAGTGCGCCAGGGATTGCCTTTTCTATAGTAAATTATTCAAAAAATAATTTTTTACTATCGCAAATTTTAATTACGCCAGGGATTGCCTTTTCTATAGTAAATAATTCAAAAAATAATTTTCAACTGGCGTAATTAAAATAATTTTTTACTGTCGCAAATTTTAAATACGCCAGGGATTGCCTTTTCTATAGTAAATTATTCAAAAAATAATTTTCAACTGTCGCAAATTTCAAATCCGCCAGGGATTGCCTTTTCTATAGTAAATTATTCAAAAAATATTTTTTTACTGTCGCAAATTTTAAGTGCGCCAGGGATTGCCTTTTCTATAGTAAATTATTCAAAAAATAATTTTCTACTGTCGAAAATTTTAATTACGCCAGGGATTGCCTTTTCTATAGTAAATTTTGCAAAAAATAATTTTCTACTGTCGCAAATTTTAATTACGCCAGGGATTGCCTTTTCTGTAGTAAATTTTTCAAAAAATAATTTTTTACTGTCGCAAATTTTAAGTGCGCCAGGGATTGCCTTTTCTATAGTAAATTATTCAAAAAATAATTTTTTACTATCGCAAATTTTAATTACGCCAGGGATTGCCTTTTCTATAGTAAATTATTCAAAAAATAATTTTCAACTGGCGTAATTAAAATAATTTTTTACTGTCGCAAATTTTAAATACGCCAGGGATTGCCTTTTCTATAGTAAATTATTCAAAAAATAATTTTTTACTGTCGCAAATTTTAATTACGCCAGGGATTGCCTTTTCTATAGTAAATTATTCAAAAAATAATTTTCAACTGTCGCAAATTTCAAATCCGCCAGGGATTGCCTTTTCTATAGTAAATTATTCAAAAAATAATTTTTTACTATCGCAAGTTTTAATTGCGCCAGGGATTGCCATTTCTATAGTAAATTATTCAAAAAATAATTTTTTACTATCGCAAGTTTTAATTACGCCAGGGATTGCCTTTTCTATAGTAAATTATTCAAAAAATAATTTTCTACTGTCGCAAATTTTAATTACGCCAGGGATTGCCTTTTCTATAGTAAATTATTCAAAAAATAATTTTCTACTGTCGCAAATTTTAATTACGCCAGGGATTGCCTTTTCTATAGTAAATTTTGCAAAAAAATAATTTTTTTCTGTCGCAAATTTTAAATATCCCAGGGATTGCCTTTTCTATAGTAAATTATTCAAAAAATAATTTTCTACTGTCGCAAATTTTAATTACGCCAGGGATTGCCTTTTCTATAGTAAACTTTTCAAAAAATAATTTTTTACTGTCGCAAATTTTAATTACGCCAGGGATTGCCTTTTCTATAGTAAATTATTCAAAAAATAATTTTCAACTGTCGCAAATTTCAAATCCGCCAGGGATTGCCTTTTCTATAGTAAATTATTCAAAAAATAATTTTCTACTGTCGCAAATTTTAATTACGCCAGGGATTGCCTTTTCTATAGTAAATTTTGCAAAAAAATAATTTTTTTCTGTCGCAAATTTTAAATATCCCAGGGATTGCCTTTTCTATAGTAAATTATTCAAAAAATAATTTTCTACTGTCGCAAATTTTAATTACGCCAGGGATTGCCTTTTCTATAGTAAATTATTCAAAAAATAATTTTCAACTGTCGCAAATTTTAATTACGCCAGGGATTGCCTTTTCTATAGTAAATTATTCAAAAAATAATTTTTTACTGTCGCAAATTTCAAATCCGCCAGGGATTGCCTTTTCTATAGTAAATTATTCAAAAAATAATTTTATACTGTCGCAAATTTTAATTGCGCCAGGGATTGCCTTTTATACAGTAAATTATTCAAAAAATAATTTTTTACTGTCGCAAATTTTAATTACGCCAGGGATTGCCTTTTCTATAGTAAATTATTCAAAAAATAATTTTCAACTGTCGCAAATTTCAAATCCGCCAGGGATTGCCTTTTCTATAGTAAATTATTCAAAAAATAATTTTTTACTATCGCAAGTTTTAATTGCGCCAGGGATTGCCATTTCTATAGTAAATTATTCAAAAAATAATTTTTTACTATCGCAAGTTTTAATTACGCCAGGGATTGCCTTTTCTATAGTAAATTATTCAAAAAATAATTTTCTACTGTCGCAAATTTTAATTACGCCAGGGATTGCCTTTTCTATAGTAAATTATTCAAAAAATAATTTTCTACTGTCGCAAATTTTAATTACGCCAGGGATTGCCTTTTCTATAGTAAATTTTGCAAAAAAATAATTTTTTTCTGTCGCAAATTTTAAATATCCCAGGGATTGCCTTTTCTATAGTAAATTATTCAAAAAATAATTTTCTACTGTCGCAAATTTTAATTACGCCAGGAATTGCCTTTTCTATAGTAAACTTTTCAAAAAATAATTTTTTACTGTCGCAAATTTTAAATACGCCAGGGATTGCCTTTTCTATAGTAAATTATTCAAAAAATAATTTTCTACTGTCGCAAATTTTAATTACGCCAGGGATTGCCTTTTCTGTAGTAAATTATTCAAAAAATAATTTTCAACTGTCGCAAATTTTAGTTGCGCCAGGGATTGCCTTTTCTATAGTAAATTATTCAAAAACTAATTTTCTACTGTCGCAAATTTTAATTACGCCAGGGATTGCCTTTTCTATAGTAAATTATTCAAAAAATAATTTTTTACTATCGCAAGTTTTAATTGCGCCAGGGATTGCCTTTTCTATAGGAAATTATTCAAAAAATAATTTTATACTTTCGCAAATTTTAATTACGCCAGGGATTGCCTTTTCTATAGTAAATTTTGCAAAAAATAATTTTTTACTGTCGCAAATTTTAAATACGCCAGAGATTGCCTTTTCTATAGTAAATTATTCAAAAAATAATTTTCTACTGTCGCAAATTTCAAATCCACCAGGGATTGCCTTTTCTATAGTAAATTATTCAAAAAATAATTTTCAACTGTCGCAAAAATTAATTACGCCAGGGATTGCGTTTTCTATAGTAAATTATTCAAAAAATAATTTTTTACTGTCGCAAATTTTAATTACACCAGGGATTGCTTTTTCTATAGTAAATTATCCAAAAAATAATTTTCTACTGTCGCAAATTTTAATTACGCCAGGGATTGCCTTTTCTATAGTAAATTATTCAAAAAATAATTTTCTACTGTCGCAAATTTTAAATCCGCCAGGGATTGCCTTTTCTATAGTAAATTATTCAAAAAATAATTTTCAACTGTCGCAAATTTTAATTACGCCAGGGATTGCCTTTTCTATAGTAAATTATTCAAAAAATAATTTTCAACTGTCGCAAATTTTAATTACGCCAGGGATTGCCTTTTCTATAGTAAATTATTCAAAAAATAATTTTTTACTGTCGCAAATTTTAATTACGCCAGAGATTGCCTTTTCTATAGTAAATTATTCAAAAAATAATTTTATACTGTCGCAAATTTTAATTACGCCAGGGATTGCCTTTTCTATAGTAAATTATTCAAAAAATAATTTTGTACTGTCGCAAATTTTAATTACGCCAGGGATTGCCTTTTCTATAGTAAATTATTCAAAAAATAATTTTTTACTGTCGCAAATTTTAAGTGCGCCAGAGATTGCCTTTTCTATAGTAAATTATTCAAAAAATAATTTTCAACTGTCGCAAATTTTAATTGCGCCAGGGATTGTCTTTTCTACAGTAAATTATTCAAAAAATAATTTTTTACTGTCGCAAATTTTAAATACGCCAGGGATTGCCTTTTCTATAGTAAATTATTCAAAAAATAATTTTCAACTGTCGCAAATTTTAAGTGCGCCAGGGATTGCCTTTTCTACAGTAAATTTTTCAAAAAATAATTTTCAACTGTCGCAAATTTTAATTGCGCCAGGGATTGCCTTTTCTATAGTAAATTATTCAAAAAATAATTTTTTACTGTCGCAAATTTCAAATCCACCAGGGATTGCCTTTTCTATAGTAAATTATTCAAAAAATAATTTTTTACTATCGCAAATTTTAAGTGCGCCAGGGATTGCCTTTTCTATAGTAAATTATTCAAAAAATAATTTTATACTGTCGCAAATTTTAATTACGCCAGGGATTGCCTTTTCTATAGTAAATTATTCAAAAAACAATTTTCTACTGTCGCAAATTTTAATTACGCCAGGGATTGCCTTTTCTATAGTAAATTATTCAAAAAATAATTTTCAACTGTCGCAAATTTCAAATATGCCAGGGATTGCCTTTTCTATTGTAAATTATTCAAAAAATAATTTTTTTACTATCGCAAGTTTTAATTGCGCAAGGGATTGCCTTTTCTATAGTAAATTTTTCAAAAAATAATTTTTTACTGTCGCAAATTTTAATTACGCCAGGGATTGCCTTTTCTATAGTAAATTATTCAAAAAATAATTTTCAACTGTCGCAAATTTTAATTGCGCCAGGGATTGCCTTTTCTATAGTAAATTATTCAAAAAATAATTTTTTACTGTCGCAAATTTTAATTACGCCACGGATTGCCTTTTCTATAGTAAATTATTCAAAAAATAATTTTCAACTGTCGCAAATTTCAAATCCGCCAGGGATTGCCTTTTCTATAGTAAATTATTCAAAAAATAATTTTTTTGTCGCAAATTTTAATTACGCCAAGGATTGCCTTTTCTATAGTAAACTTTTCAAAAAATAATTTTCTACTGTTGCAAATTTTAATTACGCCAGGGATTGCCTTTTCTATAGTAAATTATTCAAAAAATAATTTTATACGGTCGCAAATTTTAATTACGCCAGGGATTGCCTTTTCTATAGTAAACTTTTCAAAAAATAATTTTCAACTGTCGCAAATTTCAAATCCGCCAGGGATTGCCTTTTCTATAGTAAATTATTCAAAAAATAATTTTCAACTGTCGCAAATTTCAAATCCGCCAGGTATTGCCTTTTCTATAGTAAATTATTCAAAAAATAATTTTTTACTGTCGCAAATTTTAAGTGCGCCAGGGATTGCCTTTTCTATAGTAAATTATTCAAAAAATAATTTTATACTGTCGCAAATTTTAATTACGCCAGGGATTGCCTTTTCTATAGTAAATTATTCAAAAAATAATTTTCTACTGTCGCAAATTTTAATTACGCCAGGGATTGCCTTTTCTATAGTAAATTATTCAAAAAATAATTTTCAACTGTCGCAAATTTCAAATCCGCCAGGGATTGCCTTTTCTATAGTAAATTATTCAAAAAATAATTTTTTACTATCGCAAGTTTTAACTGCGCCAGGGATTGCCTTTTCTATAGTAAATTATTCAAAAAATAATTTTTTACTGTCGCAAATTTTAATTACGCCAGGGATTGCCTTTTCTATAGTAAATTATTCAAAAAATAATTTTGAACTGTCGCAAATTTCAAATCCGCCAGGGATTGCCTTTTCTATAGTAAATTTTGCAAAAAATAATTTTCATCTGTCGCAAATTTTAATTACGCCAGGGATTGCCTTTTCTATAGTAAACTTTTCAAAAAATAATTTTCTACTGTCGCAAATTTTAATTACGCCAGGGATTGCCTTTTCTATAGTAAATTTTGCAAAAAAATAATTTTTTACTGTCGCAAATTTTAAATATCCCAGGGATTGCCTTTTCTATAGTAAATTATTCAAAAAATAATTTTCTACTGTCGCAAATTTTAATTACGCCAGGGATTGCCTCTTCTATAGTAAACTTTTCAAAAAATAATTTTTTACTGTCGCAAATTTTAAATACGCCAGGGATTGCCTTTTCTATAGTAAATTATTCAAAAAATAATTTTCTACTGTCGCAAATTTTAATTACTCCAGGGATTGCCTTTTCTATAGTAAATTATTCAAAAAATAATTTTCTACTGTCGCAAATTTTAATTACGCCAGGGATTGCCTTTTCTATAGTAAACTTTTCAAAAAATAATTTTCTACTGTCGCAAATTTTAATTACGCCAGGGATTGCCTTTTCTATAGTAAATTATTCAAAAAATAATTTTCTACTGTCGCAAATTTTAATTACGCCAGGGATTGCCTTTTCTATAGTAAATTATTCAAAAAATAATTTTCTACTGTCGCAAATTTTAATTACGCCAGGGATTGCCTTTTCTATAGTAAATTATTCAAAAAATAATTTTCTACTGTCGCAAATTTTAATTACGCCAGGGATTGCCTTTTCTATACTACTGTCGCAAATTCTAATTACGCCAGGGATTGCCTTTTCTATAGTAAATTATTCAAAAAATAATTTTCAACTGTCGCAAATTTTAATTGCGCCAGGGATTGCCTTTTCTATAGTAAACTATTCAAAAAATAATTTTCAACTGTCGCAAACTTTAATTACGCCAGGGATTGCCTTTTCTATAGTAAATTATTCAAAAAATAATTTTTTACTGTCGCAAATTTCAAATCCGCCAGGGATTGCCTTTTCTATAGTAAATTATTCAAAAAATAATTTTATACTGTCGCAAATTTTAATTGCGCCAAGGATTGCCTTTTCTACAGTAAATGATTCAAAAAATAATTTTTTACTGTCGCAAATTTTAATTACGCCAGGGATTGCCTTTTCTATAGTAAATTATTCAAAAAATTATTTTCTACTGTCGCAAATTTCAAATCCGCCAGGGATTGCCTTTTCTATAGTAAATTATTCAAAAAATAATTTTTTACTGTCGCAAATTTTAATTACGCCAGGGATTGCCTTTTCTATAGTAAACTTTTCAAAAAATAATTTTCTACTGTCGCAAATTTTAATTACGCCAGGGATTGCCTTTTCTATAGTAAATTATTCAAAAAATAATTTTCTACTGTCGCAAATTTTAATTACGCCAGGGATTGCCTTTTCTATAGTAAATTTTGCAAAAAAATAATTTTTTACTGTCGCAAATTTTAAATATCCCAGGGATTGCCTTTTCTATAGTAAATTATTCAAAAAATAATTTTCTACTGTCGCAAATTTTAATTACGCCAGGGATTGCCTCTTCTATAGTAAACTTTTCAAAAAATAATTTTTTACTGTCGCAAATTTTAAATACGCCAGGGATTGCCTTTTCTATAGTAAATTATTCAAAAAATAATTTTCTACTGTCGCAAATTTTAATTACGCCAGGGATTGCCTTTTCTATAGTAAATTATTCAAAAAATAATTTTCAACTGTCACAAATTTTAATTGCGCCAGGGATTGCCTTTTCTACAGTAAATGATCCAAAAAATAATTTTTTACTGTCGCAAATTTTAATTACGCCAGAGATTGCCTTTTCTATAGTAAATTATTCAAAAAATAATTTTCTACTGTCGCAAATTTCAAATCCGCCAGGGATTGCCTTTTCTATAGTAAATTATTCAAAAAATAATTTTTTATTGTCGCAAATTTTAATTACGCCAGGGATTGCCTTTTCTATAGTAAACTTTTCAAAAAATAATTTTCTACTGTCGCAAATTTTAATTACGCCAGGGATTGCCTTTTCTATAGTAAATTATTCAAAAAATAATTTTCTACTGTCGCAAATTTTAATTACGCCAGGGATTGCCTTTTCTATAGTAAATTTTGCAAAAAAATAATTTTTTACTGTCGCAAATTTTAAATATCCCAGGGATTGCCTTTTCTATAGTAAATTATTCAAAAAATAATTTTCTACTGTCGCAAATTTTAATTACGCCAGGGATTGCCTCTTCTATAGTAAACTTTTCAAAAAATAATTTTTTACTGTCGCAAATTTTAAATACGCCAGGGATTGCCTTTTCTATAGTAAATTATTCAAAAAATAATTTTCTACTGTCGCAAATTTTAATTACGCCAGGGATTGCCTTTTCTATAGTAAATTATTCAAAAAATAATTTTCAACTGTCGCAAATTTTAATTGCGCCAGGGATTGCCTTTTCTATAGTAAATTATTCAAAAAATAATTTTCTACTGTCGCAAATTTTAATTACGCCAGGGATTGCCTTTTCTATAGTAAATTATTCAAAAAATAATTTTCAACTGTCGCAAATTTTAATTGCGCCAGGGATTGCCTTTTCTATAGTAAATTATTCAAAAAATAATTTTCTACTGTCGCAAATTTTAATTACGCCAGGGATTGCCTTTTCTATAGTAAATTATTCAAAAAATAATTTTATACTGTCGCAAATTTTAAATACGCCAGGGATTGCCTATTCTATAGTAAATTATTCAAAAAATAATTTTTTACTGTCGCAAATTTTAATTGCGCCAGGGATTGCCTTTTCTATAGTAAATTATTCAAAAAATAATTTTCAACTGCCGCAAATTTTAATTGCGCCAGGGATTGCCTTTTCTATAATAAATTATTCAAAAAATAATTTTTTACTGTCGCAAATTTTAATTGCGCCAGGGATTGCCTTTTCTATAGTAAATTATTCAAAAAATAATTTTTTACTGTCGCAAATTTTAATTGCGCCAGGGATTGCCTTTTATATAGTAAATTATTCAAAAAATAATTTTTTACTGTCGCAAATTTTAAATATCCCAGGGATTGCCTTTTCTATAGTAAATTATTCAAAAAACAATATTTTACTGTCGCAAATTTTAATTGCGCCAGGGATTGCCTTTTCTATAGTAAATTATTCAAAAAATAATTTTTTACTGTCGCAAATTTTAAGTGCGCCAGGGATTGCCTTTTCTATAGTAAATTATTCAAAAAATAATTTTCTACTGTCGCAAATTTTAATTACGCCAGGGATTGCCTTTTCTATAGTAAACTTTCAAAAAATAATTTTCTACTGTCGCAAATTTTAATTACGCCAGGAATTGCCTTTTCTATAGTAAATTATTCAAAAAATAATTTTTTACTGTCGCAAATTTTAAGTGCGCCAGGGATTGCCTTTTCTATAGTAAATTATTCAAAAAATAATTTTCTACTGTCGCAAATTTTAATTACGCCAGGGACTGCCTTTTCTATAGTAAATTTTGCAAAAAATAATTTTCTACTCTCGCAAATTTTAATTACGCCAGGGATTGCATTTTCTATAGTAAATTTTTCAAAAAATAATTTTTTACTGTCGCAAAAGTTAAGTGCGCCAGGGATTGCCTTTTCTATAGTAAATTATTCAAAAAATAATTTTTACTATCGCAAATTTTAATTACGCCAGGGATTGCCTTTTCTATAGTAAATAATTCAAAAAATAATTTTCAACTGGCGTAATTAAAATAATTTTTTACTGTCGCAAATTTTAATACGCCAGGGATTGCCTTTTCTATAGTAAATTATTCAAATAATAATTTTCAACTGTCGCAAATTTCAAATCCGCCAGGGATTGCCTTTTCTATAGTAAATTATTCAAAAAATATTTTTTTACTGTCGCAAATTTTAATTACGCCAGGGATTGCCTTTTCTATATTAAATTTTGCAAAAAATAATTTTCTACTGTCGCAAATTTTAATTACGCCAGGGATTGCCTTTTCTATAGTAAATTTTTCAAAAAATAATTTTTTACTGTCGCAAAAGTTAAGTGCGCCAGGGATTGCCTTTTCTATAGTAAATTATTCAAAAAATAATTTTTTACTATCGCAAATTTTAATTACGCCAGGGATTGCCTTTTCTATAGTAAATAATTCAAAAAATAATTTTCAACTGGCGTAATTAAAATAATTTTTACTGTCGCAAATTTAAATACGCCAGGGATTGCCTTTTCTATAGTAAATTATTCAAATAATAATTTTCAACTGTCGCAAATTTCAAATCCGCCAGGGATTGCCTTTTCTATAGTAAATTATTCAAAAAATAATTTTCTACTGTCGAAAATTTTAATTACGCCAGGGATTGCCTTTTCTATATTAAATTTTGCAAAAAATAATTTTCTACTGTCGCAAATTTTTATTACGCCAGGGATTGCCTTTTCTATAGTAAATTTTTCAAAAAATAATTTTTTACTGTCGCAAATTTTAAGTGCGCCAGGGATTGCCTTTTCTATAGTAAATTATTCAAAAAATAATTTTTTACTGTCGCAAATTTTAATTGCGCCAGGGATTGCCTTTTCTATAGTAAATTATTCAAAAAATAATTTTTTACTCTCGCAAATTTTAAATATCCCAGGGATTGCCTTTTCTATAGTAAATTATTCAAAAAATGATATTTTACTGTCGCAAATTTTAATTGCGCCAGGGATTGCCTTTTCTATAGTAAATTATTCAAAAAATAATTTTTTACTGTCGCAAATTTTAAGTGCGCCAGGATTGCCTTTTCTATAGTAAATTATTCAAAAAATAATTTTTTACTGTCGCAAATTTTAATTGCGCCAGGGATTGCCTTTTCTATAGTAAATTATTCAAAAAATAATTTTTTACTGTCGCAAATTTTAAGTGCGCCAGGGATTGCCTTTTCTATAGTAAATTATTCAAAAAATAATTTTCTACTGTCGAAAATTTTAATTACGCCAGGGATTGCCTTTTCTATATTAAATTTTGCAAAAAAATAATTTTCTACTGTCGCAAATTTTAATTACGCCAGGGATTGCCTTTTCTATAGTAAATTTTTCAAAAAATAATTTTTTACTGTCGCAAAAGTTAAGTGCGCCAGGGATTGCCTTTTCTATAGTAAATTATTCAAAAAATAATTTTTTACTATCGCAAATTTTAATTACGCCAGGGATTGCCTTTTCTATAGTAAATAATTCAAAAAATAATTTTCAACTGGCGTAATTAAAATAATTTTTTACTGTCGCAAATTTCAAATCCGCCAGGGATTGCCTTTTCTATAGTAAATTATTCACAAAATAATTTTCAACTTTCGCAAATTTCAAATCCGCCAGGGATTGCCTTTTCTATAGTAAATTATTCAAAAAATAATTTTCTACTGTCGCAAATTTTAATTACGCCAGGGATTGCCTTTTCTATAGTAAACTTTTCAAAAAATAATTTTCTAATGTCGCAAATTTTAATTACGCCAGGGATTGCCTTTTCTATAGTAAATTATTCAAAAAATAATTTTTTACTGTCGCAAATTTCAAATCCGCCAGGGATTGCCTTTTCTATAGTAAATTATCCAAAAAATAATTTTATACTGTCGCAAATTTTAATTGCGCCAGGGATTGCCTTTTCTACAGTAAATTATTCAAAAAATAATTTTTTATTGTCGCAAATTTTAATTACGCCAGGGATTGCCTTTTCTATAGTAAATTATTAAAAAAATTATTTTCAACTGTCGCAAATTTTAATTGCGCCAGGGATTGCCTTTTCTATAGTAAATTATTCAAAAAATAATTTTTTACTGTCGCAAATTTCAAGTGCGCCAGGGATTGCCTTTTCTATAGTAAATTATTCAAAAAATAATTTTTTACTGTCGCAAATTTTAATTGCGCCAGGGATTGCCTTTTCTATAGTAAATTATTCAAAAAATAATTTTTTACTGTCGCAAATTTTAATTGCGCCAGGGATTGCCTTTTCTATAGTAAATTATTCAAAAAATAATTTTTTACTGTCGCAAATTTTAAATATCCCAGGGATTGCCTTTTCTATAGTAAATTATTCAAAAAATGATATTTTACTGTCGCAAATTTTAATTGCGCCAGGGATTGCCTTTTCTATAGTAAATTATTCAAAAAATAATTTTTTACTGGCGCAAATTTTAAGTGCGCCAGGGATTGCCTTTTCTATAGTAAATTATTCAAAAAATAATTTTCTACTGTCGCAAATTTTAATTACGCCAGGGATTGCCTTTTCTATAGTAAACTTTTCAAAAAATAATTTCCTACTGTCGCAAATTTTAATTACGCCAGGGGATTGCCTTTTCTATAGTAAATTATTCAAAAAATAATTTTTTACTGTCGCAAATTTTAAGTGCGCCAGGGATTGCCTTTACTATAGTAAATTATTCAAAAAATAATTTTCTACTGTCGCAAATTTTAATTACGCCAGGGATTGCCTTTTCTATAGTAAATTTTGCAAAAAATAATTTTCTACTGTCGCAAATTTTAATTACGCCAGGGATTGCATTTTCTATAGTAAATTTTTCAAAAAATAATTTTTTACTGTCGCAAATTTTAATTGTGCCAGGGATTGCCTTTTCTATAGTAAATTATTCAAAAAATAATTTTTTACTGTCGCAAATTTTAAATATCCCAGGGATTGCCTTTTCTATAGTAAATTATTCAAAAAATAATATTTTACTGTCTCAAATTTTAATTGCGCCAGGGATTGCCTTTTCTATAGTAAATTATTCAAAAAATAATTTTTTACTGTCGCAAATTTTAAGTGCGCCAGGGATTGCCTTTTCTATAGTAAATTATTCAAAAAATAATTTTCTACTGTCGCAAATTTTAATTACGCCAGGGATTGCTTTTTCTATAGTAAACTTTTCAAAAAATAATTTTCTACTGTCGCAAATCTTAAATACGCCAGGGATTGCCTTTTCTATAGTAAATTATTCAAAAAATAATTTTCTACTGTCGCAAATTTTAATTACGCCAGGGATTGCCTTTTCTATAGTAAATTATTCAAAAAATAATTTTCAACTGTCGCAAATTTTAATTGCGCCAGGATTGCCTTTTCTATAGTAAATTATTCAAAAAATAATTTTCTACTGTCGCAAATTTTAATTACGCCAGGGATTTTGCCTTTTCTATAGTAAATTATTCAAAAAATAATTTTATACTGTCGCAAAATTTAAATACGCCAGGGATTGCCTTTTCTATAGTAAATTATTCAAAAAATAATTTTTTACTGTCGCAAATTTTAATTGCGCCAGGGATTGCCTTTTCTATAGTAAATTATTCAAAAAATAATTTTTTACTGTCGCAAATTTCAAATCCGCCAGGGATTGCCTTTTCTATAGTAAATTATTCAAAAAATTATTTTATACTGTCGCAAATTTTAATTGCGCCAGGGATTGCCTTTTCTACAGTAAATGATTCAAAAAATAATTTTTTACTGTCGCAAATTTTAATTACGCCAGGGATTGCTTTTTCTATAGTAAACTTTTCAAAAAATAATTTTCTACTGTCGCAAATCTTAAATACGCCAGGGATTACCTTTTCTATAGTAAATTATTCAAAAAATAATTTTCTACTGTCGCAAATTTTAATTACGCCAGGGGTTGCCTTTTCTATAGTAAATTATTCAAAAAATAATTTTCAACTGTCGCAAATTTTAATTGCGCCAGGGATTGCCTTTTCTATAGTAAATTATTCAAAAAATAATTTTTTACTATCGCAAGTTTTAATTGCGCCAGGGATTGCCATTTCTATAGTAAATTATTCAAAAAATAATTTTTTACTATCGCAAGTTTTAATTACGCCAGGGATTGCTTTTCTATAGTAAATTATTCAAATAATAATTTTCTACTGTCGCAAATTTTAATTACGCCAGGGATTGCATTTTCTATAGTAAATTTTTCAAAAAATAATTTTTTACTGTCGCAAAAGTTAAGTGCGCCAGGGATTGCCTTTTCTATAGTAAATTATTCAAAAAATAATTTTTTACTATCGCAAATTTTAATTACGCCAGGGATTGCCTTTTCTATAGTAAATAATTCAAAAAATAATTTTCAACTGGCGTAATTAAAATAATTTTTTACTGTCGCAAATTTTAAATACGCCAGGGATTGCCTTTTCTATAGTAAATTTTTCAAAAAATAATTTTCAACTGTCGCAAATTTCAAATCCGCCAGGGATTGCCTTTTCTATAGTAAATTATTCAAAAAATATTTTTTTACTGTCGCAAATTTTAAGTGCGCCAGGGATTGCCTTTTCTATAGTAAATTTTGCAAAAAATAATTTTCTACTGCAAATTTTAATTACGCCAGGGATTGCCTTTTCTGTAGTAAATTTTTCAAAAAATAATTTTTTACTGTCGCAAATTTTAAGTGCGCCAGGGATTGCCTTTTCTATAGTAAATTATTCAAAAAATAATTTTCTACTGTCGCAAATTTTAATTACGCCAGGGATTGCCTTTTCTATAGTAAACTTTTCAAAAAATAATTTTCTAATGTCGCAAATTTTAATTACGCCAGGGATTGCCTTTTCTATAGTAAATTATTCAAAAAATAATTTTTTACTGTCGCAAATTTCAAATCCGCCAGGGATTGCCTTTTCTATAGTAAATTATTCAAAAAATATTTTTTTACTGTCGCAAATTTTAATTACGCCAGGGATTGCTTTTCTATAGTAAACTTTTCAAAAAATAATTTTCTACTGTCGCAAATTTTAATTACGCCAGGGATTGCCTTTTCTATAGTAAATTATTCAAAAAATAATTTTTTACTGTCGAAAATTTTAAGTGCGCCAGGGATTGCCTTTACTATAGTAAATTATTCAAAAAATAATTTTCTACTGTCGCAAATTTTAATTACGCCAGGGATTGCCTTTTCTATAGTAAATTTTGCAAAAAATAATTTTCTACTGTCGCAAATTTTAATTACGCCAGGGATTGCATTTTCTATAGTAAATTTTTCAAAAAATAATTTTTTACTGTCGCAAATTTTAATTGTGCCAGGGATTGCCTTTTCTATAGTAAATTATTCAAAAAATAATTTTTTACTGTCGCAAATTTTAAATATCCCAGGGATTGCCTTTTCTATAGTAAATTATTCAAAAAATAATATTTTACTGTCTCAAATTTTAATTGCGCCAGGGATTGCCTTTTCTATAGTAAATTATTCAAAAAATAATTTTTTACTGTCGCAAATTTTAAGTGCGCCAGGGATTGCCTTTTCTATAGTAAATTATTCAAAAAATAATTTTCTACTGTCGCAAATTTTAATTACGCCAGGGATTGCTTTTTCTATAGTAAACTTTTCAAAAATAATTTTCTACTGTCGCAAATCTTAAATACGCCAGGGATTGCCTTTTCTATAGTAAATTATTCAAAAAATAATTTTCTACTGTCGCAAATTTTAATTACGCCAGGGATTGCCTTTTCTATAGTAAATTATTCAAAAAATAATTTTCAACTGTCGCAAATTTTAATTGCGCCAGGGATTGCCTTTTCTATAGTAAATTATTCAAAAAATAATTTTCTACTGTCGCAAATTTTAATTACGCCAGGGATTGCCTTTTCTATAGTAAATTATTCAAAAAATAATTTTATACTGTCGCAAAATTTAAATACGCCAGGGATTGCCTTTTCTATAGTAAATTATTCAAAAAATAATTTTTTACTATCGCAAGTTTTAATTGCGCCAGGGATTGCCATTTCTATAGTAAATTATTCAAAAAATAATTTTTTACTATCGCAAGTTTTAATTACGCCAGGGATTGCCTTTTCTATAGTAAATTATTCAAAAAATAATTTTCTACTGTCGCAAATTTTAATTACGCCAGGGATTGCATTTTCTATAGTAAATTTTTCAAAAAATAATTTTTTACTGTCGCAAAAGTTAAGTGCGCCAGGGATTGCCTTTTCTATAGTAAATTATTCAAAAAATAATTTTTTACTATCGCAAATTTTAATTACGCCAGGGATTGCCTTTTCTATAGTAAATAATTCAAAAAATAATTTTCAACTGGCGTAATTAAAATAATTTTTTACTGTCGCAAATTTTAAATACGCCAGGGATTGCCTTTTCTATAGTAAATTTTTCAAAAAATAATTTTCAACTGTCGCAAATTTCAAATCCGCCAGGGATTGCCTTTTCTATAGTAAATTATTCAAAAAATATTTTTTTACTGTCGCAAATTTTAAGTGCGCCAGGGATTGCCTTTTCTATAGTAAATTATTCAAAAAATAATTTTCTACTGTCGAAAATTTTAATTACGCCAGGGATTGCCTTTTCTATAGTAAATTTTGCAAAAAATAATTTTCTACTGCAAATTTTAATTACGCCAGGGATTGCCTTTTCTGTAGTAAATTTTTCAAAAAATAATTTTTTACTGTCGCAAATTTTAAGTGCGCCAGGGATTGCCTTTTCTATAGTAAATTATTCAAAAAATAATTTTCTACTGTCGCAAATTTTAATTACGCCAGGGATTGCCTTTTCTATAGTAAACTTTTCAAAAAATAATTTTCTAATGTCGCAAATTTTAATTACGCCAGGGATTGCCTTTTCTATAGTAAATTATTCAAAAAATAATTTTTTACTGTCGCAAATTTCAAATCCGCCAGGGATTGCCTTTTCTATAGTAAATTATTCAAAAAATAATTTTATACTGTCGCAAATTTTAATTGCGCCAGGGATTGCCTTTTCTACAGTAAATTATTCAAAAAATAATTTTTTACTGTCGCAAATTTTAATTACGCCAGGGATTGCCTTTTCTATAGTAAATTATTCAAAAAATAATTTTCAACTGTCGCAAATTTCAAATCCGCCAGGGATTGCCTTTTCTATAGTAAATTATTCAAAAAATAATTTTTTACTATCGCAAGTTTTAATTGCGCCAGGGATTGCCATTTCTATAGTAAATTATTCAAAAAATAATTTTTTACTATCGCAAGTTTTAATTACGCCAGGGATTGCCTTTTCTATAGTAAATTATTCAAAAAATATTTTTCTACTGTCGCAAATTTTAATTACGCCAGGGATTGCATTTTCTATAGTAAATTTTTCAAAAAATAATTTTTTACTGTCGCAAAAGTTAAGTGCGCCAGGGATTGCCTTTTCTATAGTAAATTATTCAAAAAATAATTTTTTACTATCGCAAATTTTAATTACGCCAGGGATTGCCTTTTCTATAGTAAATAATTCAAAAAATAATTTTCAACTGGCGTAATTAAAATAATTTTTTACTGTCGCAAATTTTAAATACGCCAGGGATTGCCTTTTCTATAGTAAATTATTCAAAAAATAATTTTCAACTGTCGCAAATTTCAAATCCGCCAGGGATTGCCTTTTCTATAGTAAATTATTCAAAAAATATTTTTTTACTGTCGCAAATTTTAAGTGCGCCAGGGATTGCCTTTTCTATAGTAAATTATTCAAAAAATAATTTTCTACTGTCGAAAATTTTAATTACGCCAGGGATTGCCTTTTCTATAGTAAATTTTGCAAAAAATAATTTTCTACTGTCGCTAATTTTAATTACGCCAGGGATTGCCTTTTCTGTAGTAAATTTTTCAAAAAATAATTTTTTACTGTCGCAAATTTTAAGTGCGCCAGGGATTGCCTTTTCTATAGTAAATTATTCAAAAAATAATTTTTTACTATCGTAAATTTTAATTACGCCAGGGATTGCCTTTTCTATAGTAAATTATTCAAAAAATAATTTTCAACTGGCGTAATTAAAATAATTTTTTACTGTCGCAAATTTTAAATACGCCAGGGATTGCCTTTTCTATAGTAAATTATTCAAAAAATAATTTTTTACTGTCGCAAATTTTAATTACGCCAGGGATTGCCTTTTCTATAGTAAATTATTCAAAAAATAATTTTCAACTGTCGCAAATTTCAAATCCGCCAGGGATTGCCTTTTCTATAGTAAATTATTCAAAAAATAATTTTTTACTATCGCAAGTTTTAATTGCGCCAGGGATTGCCATTTCTATAGTAAATTATTCAAAAAATAATTTTTTACTATCGCAAGTTTTAATTACGCCAGGGATTGCCTTTTCTATAGTAAATTATTCAAAAAATAATTTTCTACTGTCGCAAATTTTAATTACGCCAGGGATTGCCTTTTCTATAGTAAATTATTCAAAAAATAATTTTCTACTGTCGCAAATTTTAATTACGCCAGGGATTGCCTTTTCTATAGTAAATTTTGCAAAAAAATAATTTTTTTCTGTCGCAAATTTTAAATATCCCAGGGATTGCCTTTTCTATAGTAAATTATTCAAAAAATAATTTTCTACTGTCGCAAATTTTAATTACGCCAGGGATTGCCTTTTCTATAGTAAACTTTTCAAAAAATAATTTTTTACTGTCGCAAATTTTAATTACGCCAGGGATTGCCTTTTCTATAGTAAATTATTCAAAAAATAATTTTCAACTGTCGCAAATTTCAAATCCGCCAGGGATTGCCTTTTCTATAGTAAATTATTCAAAAAATAATTTTCTACTGTCGCAAATTTTAATTACGCCAGGGATTGCCTTTTCTATAGTAAATTTTGCAAAAAAATAATTTTTTTCTGTCGCAAATTTTAAATATCCCAGGGATTGCCTTTTCTATAGTAAATTATTCAAAAAATAATTTTCTACTGTCGCAAATTTTAATTACGCCAGGGATTGCCTTTTCTATAGTAAATTATTCAAAAAATAATTTTCAACTGTCGCAAATTTTAATTACGCCAGGGATTGCCTTTTCTATAGTAAATTATTCAAAAAATAATTTTTTACTGTCGCAAATTTCAAATCCGCCAGGGATTGCCTTTTCTATAGTAAATTATTCAAAAAATAATTTTATACTGTCGCAAATTTTAATTGCGCCAGGGATTGCCTTTTATACAGTAAATTATTCAAAAAATAATTTTTTACTGTCGCAAATTTTAATTACGCCAGGGATTGCCTTTTCTATAGTAAATTATTCAAAAAATAATTTTCAACTGTCGCAAATTTCAAATCCGCCAGGGATTGCCTTTTCTATAGTAAATTATTCAAAAAATAATTTTTTACTATCGCAAGTTTTAATTGCGCCAGGGATTGCCATTTCTATAGTAAATTATTCAAAAAATAATTTTTTACTATCGCAAGTTTTAATTACGCCAGGGATTGCCTTTTCTATAGTAAATTATTCAAAAAATAATTTTCTACTGTCGCAAATTTTAATTACGCCAGGGATTGCCTTTTCTATAGTAAATTATTCAAAAAATAATTTTCTACTGTCGCAAATTATAATTACGCCAGGGATTGCCTTTTCTATAGTAAATTTTGCAAAAAAATAATTTTTTTCTGTCGCAAATTTTAAATATCCCAGGGATTGCCTTTTCTATAGTAAATTATTCAAAAAATAATTTTCTACTGTCGCAAATTTTAATTACGCCAGGGATTGCCTTTTCTATAGTAAACTTTTCAAAAAATAATTTTTTACTGTCGCAAATTTTAAATACGCCAGGGATTGCCTTTTCTATAGTAAATTATTCAAAAAATAATTTTCTACTGTCGCAAATTTTAATTACGCCAGGGATTGCCTTTTCTGTAGTAAATTATTCAAAAAATAATTTTCAACTGTCGCAAATTTTAGTTGCGCCAGGGATTGCCTTTTCTATAGTAAATTATTCAAAAAATAATTTTCTACTGTCGCAAATTTTAATTACGCCAGGGATTGCCTTTTCTATAGTAAATTATTCAAAAAATAATTTTTTACTATCGCAAGTTTTAATTGCGCCAGGGATTGCCTTTTCTATAGGAAATTATTCAAAAAATAATTTTATACTTTCGCAAATTTTAATTACGCCAGGGATTGCCTTTTCTATAGTAAATTTTGCAAAAAATAATTTTTTACTGTCGCAAATTTTAAATACGCCAGAGATTGCCTTTTCTATAGTAAATTATTCAAAAAATAATTTTCTACTGTCGCAAATTTCAAATCCACCAGGGATTGCCTTTTCTATAGTAAATTATTCAAAAATAATTTTCAACTGTCGCAAAAATTAATTACGCCAGGGATTGCGTTTTCTATAGTAAATTATTCAAAAAATAATTTTTTACTGTCGCAAATTTTAATTACACCAGGGATTGCTTTTTCTATAGTAAATTATCCAAAAAATAATTTTCTACTGTCGCAAATTTTAATTACGCCAGGGATTGCCTTTTCTATAGTAAATTATTCAAAAAATAATTTTCTACTGTCGCAAATTTTAAATCCGCCAGGGATTGCCTTTTCTATAGTAAATTATTCAAAAAATAATTTTCAACTGTCGCAAATTTTAATTACGCCAGGGATTGCCTTTTCTATAGTAAATTATTCAAAAAATAATTTTCAACTGTCGCAAATTTTAATTACGCCAGGGATTGCCTTTTCTATAGTAAATTATTCAAAAAATAATTTTTTACTGTCGCAAATTTTAATTACGCCAGAGATTGCCTTTTCTATAGTAAATTATTCAAAAAATAATTTTATACTGTCGCAAATTTTAATTACGCCAGGGATTGCCTTTTCTATAGTAAATTATTCAAAAAATAATTTTGTACTGTCGCAAATTTTAATTACGCCAGGGATTGCCTTTTCTATAGTAAATTATTCAAAAATTAATTTTTTACTGTCGCAAATTTTAAGTGCGCCAGAGATTGCCTTTTCTATAGTAAATTATTCAAAAAATAATTTTCAACTGTCGCAAATTTTAATTGCGCCAGGGATTGTCTTTTCTACAGTAAATTATTCAAAAAATAATTTTTTACTGTCGCAAATTTTAAATACGCCAGGGATTGCCTTTTCTATAGTAAATTATTCAAAAAATAATTTTCAACTGTCGCAAATTTTAAGTGCGCCAGGGATTGCCTTTTCTACAGTAAATTTTTCAAAAATAATTTTCAACTGTCGCAAATTTTAATTGCGCCAGGGATTGCCTTTTCTATAGTAAATTATTCAAAAAATAATTTTTTACTGTCGCAAATTTCAAATCCACCAGGGATTGCCTTTTCTATAGTAAATTATTCAAAAAATAATTTTTTACTATCGCAAATTTTAAGTGCGCCAGGGATTGCCTTTTCTATAGTAAATTATTCAAAAAATAATTTTATAATGTCGCAAATTTTAATTACGCCAGGGATTGCCTTTTCTATAGTAAATTATTCAAAAAACAATTTTCTACTGTCGCAAATTTTAATTACGCCAGGGATTGCCTTTTCTATAGTAAATTATTCAAAAAATAATTTTCAACTGTCGCAAATTTCAAATATGCCAGGGATTGCCTTTTCTATTGTAAATTATTCAAAAAATAATTTTTTACTATCGCAAGTTTTAATTGCGCAAGGGATTGCCTTTTCTATAGTAAATTTTTCAAAAAATAATTTTTTACTGTCGCAAATTTTAATTACGCCAGGGATTGCCTTTTCTATAGTAAATTATTCAAAAAATAATTTTCAACTGTCGCAAATTTTAATTGCGCCAGGGATTGCCTTTTCTATAGTAAATTATTCAAAAAATAATTTTTTACTGTCGCAAATTTTAATTACGCCACGGATTGCCTTTTCTATAGTAAATTATTCAAAAAATAATTTTCAACTGTCGCAAATTTCAAATCCGCCAGGGATTGCCTTTTCTATAGTAAATTATTCAAAAAATAATTTTTTACTGTCGCAAATTTTAATTACGCCAAGGATTGCCTTTTCTATAGTAAACTTTTCAAAAAATAATTTTCTACTGTTGCAAATTTTAATTACGCCAGGGATTGCCTTTTCTATAGTAAATTATTCAAAAAATAATTTTATACGGTCGCAAATTTTAATTACGCCAGGGATTGCCTTTTCTATAGTAAACTTTTCAAAAAATAATTTTCAACTGTCGCAAATTTCAAATCCGCCAGGGATTGCCTTTTCTATAGTAAATTATTCAAAAAATAATTTTCAACTGTCGCAAATTTCAAATCCGCCAGGTATTGCCTTTTCTATAGTAAATTATTCAAAAAATAATTTTTTACTGTCGCAAATTTTAAGTGCGCCAGGGATTGCCTTTTCTATAGTAAATTATTCAAAAAATAATTTTATACTGTCGCAAATTTTAATTACGCCAGGGATTGCCTTTTCTATAGTAAATTATTCAAAAAATAATTTTCTACTGTCGCAAATTTTAATTACGCCAGGGATTGCCTTTTCTATAGTAAATTATTCAAAAAATAATTTTCAACTGTCGCAAATTTCAAATCCGCCAGGGATTGCCTTTTCTATAGTAAATTATTCAAAAAATAATTTTTTACTATCGCAAGTTTTAACTGCGCCAGGGATTGCCTTTTCTATAGTAAATTATTCAAAAAATAATTTTTTACTGTCGCAAATTTTAATTACCCCAGGGATTGCCTTTTCTATAGTAAATTATTCAAAAAATAATTTTCAACTGTCGCAAATTTCAAATCCGCCAGGGATTGCCTTTTCTATAGTAAATTTTGCAAAAAATAATTTTCAACTGTCGCAAATTTTAATTACGCCAGGGATTGCCTTTTCTATAGTAAACTTTTCAAAAAATAATTTTCTACTGTCGCAAATTTTAATTAAGCCAGGGATTGCCTTTTCTATAGTAAATTATTCAAAAAATAATTTTCAACTGTCGCAAATTTTAATTGCGCCAGGGATTGCCTTTTCTATAGTAAATTATTCAAAAAATAATTTTTTACTGTCGCAAATTTTAATTGCGCCAGGGATTGCCTTTTCTATAGTAAATTATTCAAAAAATAATTTTCAACTGTCGCAAATTTTCATTACGCCAGGGATTGCCTTTTCTATAGTAAACTTTTCAAAAAATAATTTTCTACTGTCGCAAATTTTAATTACGCCAGGGATTGCCTTTTCTATAGTAAATTATTCAAAAAATAATTTTCTACTGTCGCAAATTTTAATTACGCCAGGGATTTCCTTTTCTATAGTAAACTTTTCAAAAAATAATTTTCTACTGTCGCAAATTTTAATTACGCCAGGGATTGCCTTTTCTGTAGTAAATTTTGCAAAAAATAATTTTCAACTGTCGCAAATTTTAATTACGCCAGGGATTGTCATTTCTATAATAAACTTTTCAAAAAATAATTTTCAACTGTCGCAAATTTCAAATCCGCCAGGGATTGCCTTTTCTATAGTAAATTTTGCAAAAAATAATTTTCAACTGTCGCAAATTTTAATTACGCCAGGGATTGCCTTTTCTATAGTAAACGTTTCAAAAAATAATTTTCTACTGTCGCAAATTTTAATTACGCCAGGGATTGCCTTTTCTATAGTAAATTATTCAAAAAATAATTTTCAACTGTCGCAAATTTTAATTGCGCCAGGGATTGCCTTTTCTATAGTAAATTATTCAAAAAATAATTTTTTACTGTCGCAAATTTTAATTGCGCCATGGATTGCCTTTTCTATAGTAAATTATTCAAAAAATAATTTTCAACTGTCGCAAATTTTAATTACGCCAGGGATTGCCTTTTCTATAGTAAACTTTTCAAAAAATAATTTTCTACGGTCGCAAATTTTAATTACGCCAGAGATTGCCTTTTCTATAGTAAATTTTGCAAAAAATAATTTTCAACTGTCGCAAATTTTAATTACGCCAGGGATTGCCTTTTCTATAGTAAATTATTCAAAAAATAATTTTCAACTGTCGCAAATTTTAAATACGCCAGGGATTGCCTTTTCTATAGTAAACTTTTCAAAAAAATAATTTTCAACTGTCGCAAATTTCAAATCCGCCAGGGATTGCCTTTTCTATAGTAAATTATTCAAAAAATAATTTTCAACTGTCGCAAATTTCAAATCCGCCAGGTATTGCCTTTTCTATAGTAAATTATTCAAAAAATAATTTTTTACTGTCGCAAATTTTAATTACGCCAAGGATTGCCTTTTCTATAGTAAACTTTTCAAAAAATAATTTTCTACTGTTGCAAATTTTAATTACGCCAGGGATTGCCTTTTCTATAGTAAATTATTCAAAAAATAATTTTATACGGTCGCAAATTTTAATTACGCCAGGGATTGCCTTTTCTATAGTAAACTTTTCAAAAAATAATTTTCAACTGTCGCAAATTTCAAATACGCCAGGGATTGCCTTTTCTATAGTAAATTATTCAAAAAATAATTTTCTACTGTCGCAAATTTTAATTACGCCAGGGATTGCCTTTTCTGTAGTAAATTATTCAAAAAATAATTTTCAACTGTCGCAAATTTTAGTTGCGCCAGGGATTGCCTTTTCTATAGTAAATTATTCAAAAAATAATTTTCTACTGTCGCAAATTTTAATTACGCCAGGGATTGCCTTTTCTATAGTAAATTATTCAAAAAATAATTTTTTACTATCGCAAGTTTTAATTGCGCCAGGGATTGCCTTTTCTATAGGAAATTATTCAAAAAATAATTTTATACTTTCGCAAATTTTAATTACGCCAGGGATTGCCTTTTCTATAGTAAATTTTGCAAAAAATAATTTTTTACTGTCGCAAATTTTAAATACGCCAGAGATTGCCTTTTCTATAGTAAATTATTCAAAAAATAATTTTCTACTGTCACAAATTTCAAATCCACCAGGGATTGCCTTTTCTATAGTAAATTATTCAAAAAATAATTTTCAACTGTCGCAAAAATTAATTACGCCAGGGATTGCGTTTTCTATAGTAAATTATTCAAAAAATAATTTTTTACTGTCGCAAATTTTAATTACACCAGGGATTGCTTTTTCTATAGTAAATTATCCAAAAAATAATTTTCTACTGTCGCAAATTTTAATTACGCCAAGGATTGCCTTTTCTATAGTAAATTATTCAAAAAATAATTTTCTACTGTCGCAAATTTTAAATCCGCCAGGGATTGCCTTTTCTATAGTAAATTATTCAAAAAATAATTTTCAACTGTCGCAAATTTTAATTACGCCAGGGATTGCCTTTTCTATAGTAAATTATTCAAAAAATAATTTTCAACTGTCGCAAATTTTAATTACGCCAGGGATTGCCTTTTCTATAGTAAATTATTCAAAAAATAATTTTTTACTGTCGCAAATTTTAATTACGCCAGAGATTGCCTTTTCTATAGTAAATTATTCAAAAAATAATTTTATACTGTCGCAAATTTTAATTACGCCAGGGATTGCCTTTTCTATAGTAAATTATTCAAAAAATAATTTTGTACTGTCGCAAATTTTAATTACGCCAGGGATTGCCTTTTCTATAGTAAATTATTCAAAAAATAATTTTTTACTGTCGCAAATTTTAAGTGCGCCAGAGATTGCCTTTTCTATAGTAAATTATTCAAAAAATAATTTTCAACTGTCGCAAATTTTAATTGCGCCAGGGATTGTCTTTTCTACAGTAAATTATTCAAAAAATAATTTTTTACTGTCGCAAATTTTAAATACGCCAGGGATTGCCTTTTCTATAGTAAATTATTCAAAAAATAATTTTCAACTGTCGCAAATTTTAAGTGCGCCAGGGATTGCCTTTTCTACAGTAAATTTTTCAAAAAATAATTTTCAACTGTCGCAAATTTTAATTGCGCCAGGGATTGCCTTTTCTATAGTAAATTATTCAAAAAATAATTTTTTACTGTCGCAAATTTCAAATCCACCAGGGATTGCCTTTTCTATAGTAAATTATTCAAAAAATAATTTTTTACTATCGCAAATTTTAAGTGCGCCAGGGATTGCCTTTTCTATAGTAAATTATTCAAAAAATAATTTTATACTGTCGCAAATTTTAGTTACGCCAGGGATTGCCTTTTCTATAGTAAATTATTCAAAAAACAATTTTCTACTGTCGCAAATTTTAATTACGCCAGGGATTGCCTTTTCTATAGTAAATTATTCAAAAAATAATTTTCAACTGTCGCAAATTTCAAATATGCCAGGGATTGCCTTTTCTATTGTAAATTATTCAAAAAATAATTTTTTACTATCGCAAGTTTTAATTGCGCAAGGGATTGCCTTTTCTATAGTAAATTTTTCAAAAAATAATTTTTTACTGTCGCAAATTTTAATTACGCCAGGGATTGCCTTTTCTATAGTAAATTATTCAAAAAATAATTTTCAACTGTCGCAAATTTTAATTGCGCCAGGGATTGCCTTTTCTATAGTAAATTATTCAAAAAATAATTTTTTACTGTCGCAAATTTTAATTACGCCACGGATTGCCTTTTCTATAGTAAATTATTCAAAAAATAATTTTCAACTGTCGCAAATTTCAAATCCGCCAGGGATTGCCTTTTCTATAGTAAATTATTCAAAAAATAATTTTTTACTGTCGCAAATTTTAATTACGCCAAGGATTGCCTTTTCTATAGTAAACTTTTCAAAAAATAATTTTCTACTGTTGCAAATTTTAATTACGCCAGGGATTGCCTTTTCTATAGTAAATTATTCAAAAAATAATTTTATACGGTCGCAAATTTTAATTACGCCAGGGATTGCCTTTTCTATAGTAAACTTTTCAAAAAATAATTTTCAACTGTCGCAAATTTCAAATCCGCCAGGGATTGCCTTTTCTATAGTAAATTATTCAAAAAATAATTTTCAACTGTCGCAAATTTCAAATCCGCCAGGTATTGCCTTTTCTATAGTAAATTATTCAAAAAATAATTTTTTACTGTCGCAAATTTTAAGTGCGCCAGGGATTGCCTTTTCTATAGTAAATTATTCAAAAAATAATTTTATACTGTCGCAAATTTTAATTACGCCAGGGATTGCCTTTTCTATAGTAAATTATTCAAAAAATAATTTTCTACTGTCGCAAATTTTAATTACGCCAGGGATTGCCTTTTCTATAGTAAATTATTCAAAAAATAATTTTCAACTGTCGCAAATTTCAAATCCGCCAGGGATTGCCTTTTCTATAGTAAATTATTCAAAAAATAATTTTTTACTATCGCAAGTTTTAACTGCGCCAGGGATTGCCTTTTCTATAGTAAATTATTCAAAAAATAATTTTTTACTGTCGCAAATTTTAATTACGCCAGGGATTGCCTTTTCTATAGTAAATTATTCAAAAAATAATTTTCAACTGTCGCAAATTTCAAATCCGCCAGGGATTGCCTTTTCTATAGTAAATTTTGCAAAAAATAATTTTCAACTGTCGCAAATTTTAATTACGCCAGGGATTGCCTTTTCTATAGTAAACTTTTCAAAAAATAATTTTCTACTGTCGCAAATTTTAATTACGCCAGGGATTGCCTTTTCTATAGTAAATTATTCAAAAAATAATTTTCAACTGTCGCAAATTTTAATTGCGCCAGGGATTGCCTTTTCTATAGTAAATTATTCAAAAAATAATTTTTTACTGTCGCAAATTTTAATTGCGCCAGGGATTGCCTTTTCTATAGTAAATTATTCAAAAAATAATTTTCAACTGTCGCAAATTTTCATTACGCCAGGGATTGCCTTTTCTATAGTAAACTTTTCAAATAATAATTTTCTACTGTCGCAAATTTTAATTACGCCAGGGATTGCCTTTTCTATAGTAAATTATTCAAAAAATAATTTTCTACTGTCGCAAATTTTAATTACGCCAGGGATTTCCTTTTCTATAGTAAACTTTTCAAAAAATAATTTTCTACTGTCGCAAATTTTAATTACGCCAGGGATTGCCTTTTCTGTAGTAAATTTTGCAAAAAATAATTTTCAACTGTCGCAAATTTTAATTACGCCAGGGATTGTCATTTCTATAATAAACTTTTCAAAAAATAATTTTCAACTGTCGCAAATTTCAAATCCGCCAGGGATTGCCTTTTCTATAGTAAATTTTGCAAAAAATAATTTTCAACTGTCGCAAATTTTAATTACGCCAGGGATTGCCTTTTCTATAGTAAACTTTTCAAAAAATAATTTTCTACTGTCGCAAATTTTAATTACGCCAGGGATTGCCTTTTCTATAGTAAATTATTCAAAAAATAATTTTCAACTGTCGCAAATTTCAAATCCGCCAGGGATTGCCTTTTCTATAGTAAATTTTGCAAAAAATAATTTTCAACTGTCGCAAATTTTAATTACGCCAGGAATTGCCTTTTCTATAGTAAACTTTTCAAAAAATAATTTTCTACTGTCGCAAATTTTAATTACGCCAGGGATTGCCTTTTCTATAGTAAATTATTCAAAAAATAATTTTCAACTGTCGCAAATTTTAATTGCGCCAGGGATTGCCTTTTCTATAGTAAATTATTCAAAAAATAATTTTTTACTGTCGCAAATTTTAATTGCGCCATGGATTGCCTTTTCTATAGTAAATTATTCAAAAAATAATTTTCAACTGTCGCAAATTTTAATTACGCCAGGGATTGCCTTTTCTATAGTAAACTTTTCAAAAAATAATTTTCTACGGTCGCAAATTTTAATTACGCCAGAGATTGCCTTTTCTATAGTAAATTTTGCAAAAAATAATTTTCAACTGTCGCAAATTTTAATTACGCCAGGGATTGCCTTTTCTATAGTAAATTATTCAAAAAATAATTTTCAACTGTCGCAAATTTTAAATACGCCAGGGATTGCCTTTTCTATAGTAAACTTTTCAAAAAATAATTTTCAACTGTCGCAAATTTCAAATCCGCCAGGGATTGCCTTTACTATAGTAAATTTTGCAAAAAATAATTTTCAACTGTCGCAAATTTTAATTACGCCAGGGATTGCCTTTTCTATAGTAAAATTTTCAAAAAATAATTTTCTACTGTCGCAAATTTTAATTACGCCAGGGATTGCCTTTTCTATAGTAAATTATTCAAAAAATAATTTTCAACTGTCGCAAATTTTAATTGCGCCAGAGATTGCCTTTTCTATAGTAAATTATTCAAAAAATAATTTTATACTCTCGCAAATTTTAATTACGCCAAGTATTGCCTTTTCTATAGTAAACTTTTCAAAAAATAATTTTCAACTGTCGCAATTTCAAATCCGCCAGGGATTGCCTTTTCTATAGTAAATTATTCAAAAAATAATTTTCAACTGTCGCAAATTTCAAATCCGCCAGGGATTGCCTTTTCTATAGTAAATTATTCAAAAAATAATTTTTTACTGTCGCAAATTTTAAGTGCGCCAGGGATTGCCTTTTCTATAGTAAATTATTCAAAAAATAATTTTATACTGTCGCAAATTTTAATTACGCCAGGGATTGCCTTTTCTATAGTAAATTATTCAAAAAATAATTTTTTACTATCGCAAGTTTTAATTACGCCAGGGATTGCCTTTTCTATAGTAATTTATTCAAAAAATAATTTTCAACTGTCGCAAATTTCAAATCCGCCAGGGATTGCCTTTTCTATAGTAAATTATTCAAAAAATAATTTTTTACTATCGCAAGTTTTAATTACGCCAGGGATTGCCTTTTCTATAGTAATTTATTCAAAAAATAATTTTCAACTGTCGCAAATTTTAATTGCGCCAGGGATTGCCTTTTCTATAGTAATTTATTCAAAAAATAATTTTCAACTGTCGCAAATTTTAATTACGCCAGGGATTGCCTTTTCTATAGTAAATTATTCAAAAAATAATTTTATACTGTCGCAAATTTTAAATACGCCAGGGATTGCCTTTTCTATAATAATTATTCAAAAAATAATTTTATACTGTCGCAAATTTCAAATCCGCCAGGGATTGCCTTTTCTATAGTAAATTATTCAAAAAATAATTTTATACTGTCGCAAATTTTAATTACGCCAGGGATTGCCTTTTCTATAGTAAATTTTGCAAAAAATAATTTTTTACTGTCGCAAATTTTAAATACGCCAGGGATTGCCTTTTCTATAGTAAATTATTCAAAAAATAATTTTCTACTGTCGCAAATTTTAATTACGCCAGGGATTGCCTTTTCTATAGTAAATTATTCAAAAAATAATTTTTTACTGTCGCAAATTTTAATTACGCCAGGGATTGCCTTTTCTATAGTAAATTATTCAAAAAATAATTTTCAACTGTCGCAAATTTTAATTACGCCAGGGATTGCCTTTTCTATAGTAAATTATTCAAAAAATAATTTTATACTGTCGCAAATTTTAAATACGCCAGGGATTGCCTTTTCTATAATAATAATTCAAAAAATAATTTTTTACTATCGCAAGTTTTAATTGCGCCAGGGATTGCCTTTTCTATAGTAAATTATTCAAAAAATAATTTTTTACTGTCGCAAATTTTAATTACGCCAGGGATTGCCTTTTCTATAGTAAATTATTCAAAAAATAATTTTCAACTGTCGCAAATTTTAATTGCGCCAGGGATTGCCTTTTCTACAGTAAATTATTCAAAAAATAATTTTTTACTGTCGCAAATTTTAAATACGCCAGGGATTGCCTTTTCTATAATAAATTATTCAAAAAATAATTTTCAACTGTCGCAAATTTCAAATCCGCCAGGGATTGCCTTTTCTATAGTAAATTATTCAAAAAATAATTTTTTACTATCGCAAGTTTTAATTACGCCAGGGATTGCCTTTTCTATAGTAATTTATTCAAAAAATAATTTTCAACTGTCGCAAATTTTAATTGCGCCAGGGATTGCCTTTTCTATAGTAAATTATTCAAAAAATAATTTTCTACTGTCGCAAATTTTAATTACGCCAGGGATTGCCTTTTCTATAGTAAATTATTCAAAAAATAATTTTATACTGTCGCAAATTTTAAATACGCCAGGGATTGCCTTTTCTATAATAATTATTCAAAAAATAATTTTATACTGTCGCAAATTGCAAATCCGCCAGGGATTGCCTTTTCTATAGTAAATTATTCAAAAAATAATTTTATACTGTCGCAAATTTTAATTACGCCAGGGATTGCCTTTTCTATAGTAAATTATTCAAAAAATAATTTTATACTGTCGCAAATTTTAATTACGCCAGGGATTGCCTTTTCTATAGTAAATTATTCAAAAAATAATTTTCAACTGTCGCAAATTTTAATTGCGCCAGGGATGGCCTTTTCTATAGTAAATTATTCAAAAAATAATTTTTTACTATCGCAAGTTTTAATTGCGCCAGGGATTGCCTTTTCTATAGTAAATTATTCAAAAAATAATTTTTTACTGTCGCAAATTTTAATTACGCCAGGGATTGCCTTTTCTATAGTAAATTATTCAAAAAATAATTTTCAACTGTCGCAAATTTTAATTGCGCCAGGGATTGCCTTTTCTACAGTAAATTATTCAAAAAATAATTTTTTACTGTCGCAAATTTTAAATACGCCAGGGATTGCCTTTTCTATAGTAAATTATTCAAAAAATAATTTTCAACTGTCGCAAATTTCAAATCCGCCAGGGATTGCCTTTTCTATAGTAAATTATTCAAAAAATAATTTTGAAGTGTCGCAAATTTCAAATCCGCCAGGGATTGCCTTTTCTATAGTAAATTATTCAAAAAATAATTTTCTACTGTCGCAAATTTTAATTACGCCAGGGATCACCTTTTCTATAGTAAATTTTGCAAAAAATAATTTTTTACTGTCGCAAATTTTAAATACGCCAGGGATTGCCTTTTCTATAGTAAATTATTCAAAAAATAATTTTCTACTGTCGCAAATTTCAAATCCGCCAGGGATTGCCTTTTCTATAGTAAATTATTCAAAAAATAATTTTCAACTGTCGCAAATTTTAATTACGCCAGGGATTGCCTTTTCTATAGTAAATTATTCAAAAAATAATTTTCTACTGTCACAAATTTCAAATCCGCCAGGGATTGCCTTTTCTATAGTAAATTATTCAAAAAATAATTTTCAACTGTCGCAAATTTTAATTACGCCAGGGATTGCCTTTTCTATAGTAAAATATTCAAAAAATAATTTTTTACTGTCGCAAATTTTAATTACGCCAGGGATTGCCTTTTCTATAGTAAATTATTCAAAAAATAATTTTCAACTGTCGCAAATTTTAATTACGCCAGGGATTGCCTTTTCTATAGTAAATTATTCAAAAAATAATTTTTTACTGTCGCAAATTTTAATTGCGCCAGGGATTGCCTTTTCTATAGTAAATTATTCAAAAAATAATTTTTTACTGTCGCAAATTTTAATTACGCCAGGGATTGCCTTTTCTATAGTAAATTATTCAAAAAATAATTTTCAACTGTCGCAAATTTTAATTGCGCCAGGGATTGCCTTTTCTACAGTAAATTATTCAAAAAATAATTTTTTACTGTCGCAAATTTTAAATACGCCAGGGATTGCCTTTTCTATAATAAATTATTCAAAAAATAATTTTCAACTGTCGCAAATTTCAAATCCGCCAGGGATTGCCTTTTCTATAGTAAATTATTCAAAAAATAATTTTATACTCTCGCAAATTTTAATTACGCCAAGTATTGCCTTTTCTATAGTAAACTTTTCAAAAAATAATTTTCAACTGTCGCAAATTTCAAATCCGCCAGGGATTGCCTTTTCTATAGTAAATTATTCAAAAAATAATTTTCAACTGTCGCAAATTTCAAATCCGCCAGGGATTGCCTTTTCTATAGTAAATTATTCAAAAAATAATTTTTTACTGTCGCAAATTTTAAGTGCGCCAGGGTTTGCCTTTTCTATAGTAAATTATTCAAAAAATAATTTTATACTGTCGCAAATTTTAATTACGCCAGGGATTGCCTTTTCTATAGTAAATTATTCAAAAAATAATTTTCTACTGTCGCAAATTTTAATTACGCCAGGGATTGCCTTTTCTATAGTAAATTATTCAAAAAATAATTTTCAACTGTCGCAAATTTCAAATCCGCCAGGGATTGCCTTTTCTATAGTAAATTATTCAAAAAATAATTTTTTACTATCGCAAGTTTTAATTACGCCAGGGATTGCCTTTTCTATAGTAATTTATTCAAAAAATAATTTTCAACTGTCGCAAATTTTAATTGCGCCAGGGATTGCCTTTTCTATAGTAAATTATTCAAAAAATAATTTTTTACTATCGCAAGTTTTAATTGCCCCAGGGATTGTTTTCTACAGTAAATTTTTCAAAATATTAATTTTTTACTGTCGCAAATTTTAAATATCCCAGGGATTGCCTTTTCTATAGTAAATTATTCAAAAAATAATTTTATACTGTCGCAAATTTTAATTACGCCAGGGATTGCCTTTTCTATAGTAAATTATTCAAAAAATAATTTTATACTGTCGCAAATTTTAAATACGCCAGGGATTGCCTTTTCTATAATAATTATTCAAAAAATAATTTTATACTGTCGCAAATTTCAAATCCGCCAGGGATTGCCTTTTCTATAGTAAATTATTCAAAAAATAATTTTATACTGTCGCAAATTTTAATTACGCCAGGGATTGCCTTTTCTATAGTAAATTTTGCAAAAAATAATTTTTTACTGTCGCAAATTTTAAATACGCCAGGGATTGCCTTTTCTATAGTAAATTATTCAAAAAATAATTTTCTACTGTCGCAAATTTTAATTACGCCAGGGATTGCCTTTTCTATAGTAAATTATTCAAAAAATAATTTTTTACTGTCGCAAATTTTAATTACGCCAGGGATTGCCTTTTCTATAGTAAATTATTCAAAAAATAATTTTCAACTGTCGCAAATTTTAATTACGCCAGGGATTGCCTTTTCTATAGTAAATTATTCAAAAAATAATTTTATACTGTCGCAAATTTTAAATACGCCAGGGATTGCCTTTTCTATAATAATAATTCAAAAAATAATTTTTTACTATCGCAAGTTTTAATTGCGCCAGGGATTGCCTTTTCTATAGTAAATTATTCAAAAAATAATTTTTTACTGTCGCAAATTTTAATTACGCCAGGGATTGCCTTTTCTATAGTAAATTATTCAAAAAATAATTTTCAACTGTCGCAAATTTTAATTGCGCCAGGGATTGCCTTTTCTACAGTAAATTATTCAAAAAATAATTTTTTACTGTCGCAAATTTTAAATACGCCAGGGATTGCCTTTTCTATAATAAATTATTCAAAAAATAATTTTCAACTGTCGCAAATTTCAAATCCGCCAGGGATTGCCTTTTCTATAGTAAATTGTTCAAAAAATAATTTTTTACTATCGCAAGTTTTAATTACGCCAGGGATTGCCTTTTCTATAGTAATTTATTCAAAAAATAATTTTCAACTGTCGCAAATTTTAATTGCGCCAGGGATTGCCTTTTCTATAGTAAATTATTCAAAAAATAATTTTCTACTGTCGCAAATTTTAATTACGCCAGGGATTGCCTTTTCTATAGTAAATTATTCAAAAAATAATTTTATACTGTCGCAAATTTTAAATACGCCAGGGATTGCCTTTTCTATAATAATTATTCAAAAAATAATTTTATACTGTCGCAAATTTCAAATCCGCCAGGGATTGCCTTTTCTATAGTAAATTATTCAAAAAATAATTTTATACTGTCGCAAATTTTAATTACGCCAGGGATTGCCTTTTCTATAGTAAATTTTGCAAAAAATAATTTTTTACTGTCGCAAATTTTAAATACGCCAGGGATTGCCTTTTCTATAGTAAATTATTCAAAAAATAATTTTCTACTGTCGCAAATTTCAAATCCGCCAGGGATTGCCTTTTCTATAGTAAATTATTCAAAAAATAATTTTCTACTGTCGCAAATTTTAATTACGCCAGGGATTGCCTTTTCTATAGTAAATTATTCAAAAAATAATTTTTTACTGTCGCAAATTTTAATTACGCCAGGGATTGCCTTTTCTATAGTAAATTATTCAAAAAATAATTTTCAACTGTCGCAAATTTTAATTACGCCAGGGATTGCCTTTTCTATAGTAAATTATTCAAAAAATAATTTTATACTGTCGCAAATTTTAAATACGCCAGGGATTGCCTTTTCTATAATAATTATTCAAAAAATAATTTTATACTGTCGCAAATTTCAAATCCGCCAGGGATTGCCTTTTCTATAGTAAATTATTCAAAAAATAATTTTCAACTGTCGCAAATTTTAATTGCGCCAGGGATTGCCTTTTCTATAGTAAATTATTCAAAAAATAATTTTCAACTGTCGCAAATTTTAATTGCGCCAGGGATGGCCTTTTCTATAGTAAATTATTCAAAAAATAATTTTTTACTATCGCAAGTTTTAATTGCGCCAGGGATTGCCTTTTCTATAGTAAATTATTCAAAAAATAATTTTTTACTGTCGCAAATTTTAATTACGCCAGGGATTGCCTTTTCTATAGTAAATTATTCAAAAAATAGTTTTCAACTGTCGCAAATTTTAATTGCGCCAGGGATTGCCTTTTCTACAGTAAATTATTCAAAAAATAATTTTTTACTGTCGCAAATTTTAAATACGCCAGGGATTGCCTTTTCTATAGTAAATTATTCAAAAAATAATTTTCAACTGTCGCAAATTTCAAATCCGCCAGGGATTGCCTTTTCTATAGTAAATTATTCAAAAAATAATTTTGAAGTGTCGCAAATTTCAAATCCGCCAGGGATTGCCTTTTCTATAGTAAATTATTCAAAAAATAATTTTCTACTGTCGCAAATTTTAATTACGCCAGGGATCACCTTTTCTATAGTAAATTTTGCAAAAAATAATTTTTTACTGTCGCAAATTTTAAATACGCCAGGGATTGCCTTTTCTATAGTAAATTATTCAAAAAATAATTTTCTACTGTCGCAAATTTCAAATCCGCCAGGGATTGCCTTTTCTATAGTAAATTATTCAAAAAATAATTTTCAACTGTCACAAATTTTAATTACGCCAGGGATTGCCTTTTCTATAGTAAATTATTCAAAAAATAATTTTCTACTGTCGCAAATTTCAAATCCGCCAGGGATTGCCTTTTCTATAGTAAATTATTCAAAAAATAATTTTCAACTGTCGCAAATTTTAATTACGCCAGGGATTGCCTTTTCTATAGTAAAATATTCAAAAAATAATTTTTTACTGTCGCAAATTTTAATTACGCCAGGGATTGCCTTTTCTATAGTAAATTATTCAAAAAATAATTTTCAACTGTCGCAAATTTTACTTACGCCAGGGATTGCCTTTTCTATAGTAAATTATTCAAAAAATAATTTTCTACTGTCGCAAATTTCAAATCCGCCAAGGATTGCCTTTTCTATAGTAAATTATTCAAAAAATAATTTTCAACTGTCGCAAATTTTAATTACGCCAGGGATTGCCTTTTCTATAATAAATTATTCAAAAAATAATTTTCTACTGTCGCAAATTTCAAATCCGCCAGGGATTGCCTTTTCTATAGTAAATTATTCAAAAAATAATTTTCAACTGTCGCAAATTTTAATTACGCCAGGGATTGCCTTTTCTATAGTAAAATATTCAAAAAATAATTTTTTACTGTCGCAAATTTTAATTGCGCCAGGGATTGCCTTTTCTATAGTAAATTATTCAAAAAATAATTTTTTACTGTCGCAAATTTTAATTACGCCAGGGATTGCCTTTTCTATAGTAAATTATTCAAAAAATAATTTTCAACTGTCGCAAATTTTAATTGCGCCAGGGATTGCCTTTTCTACAGTAAATTATTCAAAAAATAATTTTTTACTGTCGCAAATTTTAAATACGCCAGGGATTGCCTTTTCTATAATAAATTATTCAAAAAATAATTTTCAACTGTCGCAAATTTCAAATCCGCCAGGGATTGCCTTTTCTATAGTAAATTATTCAAAAAATAATTTTTTACTATCGCAAGTTTTAATTACGCCAGGGATTGCCTTTTCTATAGTAATTTATTCAAAAAATAATTTTCAACTGTCGCAAATTTTAATTGCGCCAGGGATTGCCTTTTCTATAGTAAATTATTCAAAAAATAATTTTTTACTATCGCAAGTTTTAATTGCCCCAGGGATTGCTTTTCTACAGTAAATTTTTCAAAATATTAATTTTTTACTGTCGCAAATTTTAAATATCCCAGGGATTGCCTTTTCTATAGTAAATTATTCAAAAAATAATTTTATACTGTCGCAAATTTTAATTACGCCAGGGATTGCCTTTTCTATAGTAAATTATTCAAAAAATAATTTTATACTGTCGCAAATTTTAAATACGCCAGGGATTGCCTTTTCTATAATAATTATTCAAAAAATAATTTTATACTGTCGCAAATTTCAAATCCGCCAGGGATTGCCTTTTCTATAGTAAATTATTCAAAAAATAATTTTATACTGTCGCAAATTTTAATTACGCCAGGGATTGCCTTTTCTATAGTAAACTTTTCAAAAAATAATTTTCAACTGTCGCAAATTTCAAATCCGCCAGGGATTGCCTTTTCTATAGTAAATTTTGCAAAAAATAATTTTCAACTGTCGCAAATTTTAATTACGCCAGGGATTGCCTTTTCTATAGTAAACTTTTCAACAAAATAATTTTCTACTTTCGCAAATTTTAATTACGCCAGGGATTGCCTTTTCTATAGTAAATTATTCAAAAAATAATTTTCAACTGTCGCAAATTTTAATTGCGCCAGAGATTGCCTTTTCTATAGTAAATTATTCAAAAAATAATTTTATACTCTCGCAAATTTTAATTACGCCAAGTATTGCCTTTTCTATAGTAAACTTTTCAAAAAATAATTTTCAACTGTCGGATATTTCAAATCCGCCAGGGATTGCCTTTTCTATAGTAAATTATTCAAAAAATAATTTTCAACTGTCGCAAATTTCAAATCCGCCAGGGATTGCCTTTTCTATAGTAAATTATTCAAAAAATAATTTTTTACTGTCGCAAATTTTAAGTGCGCCAGGGATTGCCTTTTCTATAGTAAATTATTCAAAAAATAATTTTATACTGTCGCAAATTTTAATTACGCCAGGGATTGCCTTTTCTATAGTAAATTATTCAAAAAATAATTTTCTACTGTCGCAAATTTTAATTACGCCAGGGATTGCTTTTTCTATAGTAAATTATTCAAAAAATAATTTTCAACTGTCGCAAATTTCAAATCCGCCAGGGATTGCCTTTTCTATAGTAAATTATTCAAAAAATAATTTTTTACTATCGCAAGTTTTAATTACGCCAGGGATTGCCTTTTCTATAGTAATTTATTCAAAAAATAATTTTCAACTGTCGCAAATTTTAATTGCGCCAGGGATTGCCTTTTCTATAGTAAATTATTCAAAAAATAATTTTTTACTATCGCAAGTTTTAATTGCCCCAGGGATTGCTTTTCTACAGTAAATTTTTCAAAATATTAATTTTTTACTGTCGCAAATTTTAAATATCCCAGGGATTGCCTTTTCTATAGTAAATTATTCAAAAAATAATTTTATACTGTCGCAAATTTTAATTACGCCAGGGATTGCCTTTTCTATAGTAAATTATTCAAAAAATAATTTTATACTGTCGCAAATTTTAAATACGCCAGGGATTGCCTTTTCTATAATAATTATTCAAAAAATAATTTTATACTGTCGCAAATTTCAAATCCGCCAGGGATTGCCTTTTCTATAGTAAATTATTCAAAAAATAATTTTATACTGTCGCAAATTTTAATTACGCCAGGGATTGCCTTTTCTATAGTAAATTTTGCAAAAAATAATTTTTTACTGTCGCAAATTTTAAATACGCCAGGGATTGCCTTTTCTATAGTAAATTATTCAAAAAATAATTTTCTACTGTCGCAAATTTTAATTACGCCAGGGATTGCCTTTTCTATAGTAAATTATTCAAAAAATAATTTTTTACTGTCGCAAATTTTAATTACGCCAGGGATTGCCGTTTCTATAGTAAATTATTCAAAAAATAATTTTCAACTGTCGCAAATTTTAATTACGCCAGGGATTGCCTTTCCTATAGTAAATTATTCAAAAACTAATTTTCAACTGTTGCAAATTTTAATTGCGCCAGGGATTGCCTTTTCTATAGTAAATTATTCAAAAAATAATTTTCAACTGTCGCAAATTTTAATTGCGCCAGGGATGGCCTTTTCTATAGTAAATTATTCAAAAAATAATTTTTTACTATCGCAAGTTTTAATTGCGCCAGGGATTGCCTTTTCTATAGTAAATTATTCAAAAAATAATTTTTTACTGTCGCAAATTTTAATTACGCCAGGGATTGCCTTTTCTATAGTAAATTATTCAAAAAATAATTTTCAACTGTCGCAAATTTTAATTGCGCCAGGGATTGCCTTTTCTACAGTAAATTATTCAAAAAATAATTTTTTACTGTCGCAAATTTTAAATACGCCAGGGATTGCCTTTTCTATAGTAAATTATTCAAAAAATAATTTTCAACTGTCGCAAATTTTAATTGCGCCAGGGATTGCCTTTTCTATAGTAAATTATTCAAAAAATAATTTTCAACTGTCGCAAATTTTAATTGCGCCAGGGATGGCCTTTCCTATAGTAAATTATTCAAAAAATAATTTTTTACTATCGCAAGTTTTAATTGCGCCAGGGATTGCCTTTTCTATAGTAAATTATTCAAAAAATAATTTTTTACTGTCGCAAATTTTAATTACGCCAGGGATTGCCTTTTCTATAGTAAATTATTCAAAAAATAATTTTCAACTGTCGCAAATTTTAATTGCGCCAGGGATTGCCTTTTCTACAGTAAATTATTCAAAAAATAATTTTTTACTGTCGCAAATTTTAAATACGCCAGGGATTGCCTTTTCTATAGTAAATTATTCAAAAAATAATTTTCAACTGTCGCAAATTTCAAATCCGCCAGGGATTGCCTTTTCTATAGTAAATTATTCAAAAAATAATTTTCAACTGTCGCAAATTTTAATTACGCCAGGGATTGCCTTTTCTATCGTAAATTATTCAAAAAATAATTTTCTACTGTCGCAAATTTCAAATCCGCCAGGGATTGCCTTTTCTATAGTAAATTATTCAAAAAATAATTTTCAACTGTCGCAAATTTTAATTACGCCAGGGATTGCCTTTTCTATAGTAAAATATTCAAAAAATAATTTTTTACTGTCGCAAATTTTAATAACGCCAGGGATTGCCTTTTCTATAGTAAATTATTCAAAAAATAATTTTCAACTGTCGCAAATTTTAATTACGCCAGGGATTGCCTTTTCTATAGTAAATTATTCAAAAAATAATTTTCTACTGTCGCAAATTTCAAATCCGCCAGGGATTGCCTTTTCTATAGTAAATTATTCAAAAAATAATTTTCAACTGTCGCAAATGTTAATTGCGCCAGGGATTGCCTTTTCTATAGTAAATTATTCAAAAAATAATTTTCAACTGTCGCAAATTTTAATTGCGCCAGGGATTGCCTTTTCTATAGTAAATTATTCAAAAAATAATTTTTTACTATCGCACGTTTTAATTGCGCCAGGGATTGCCTTTTCTATAGTAAATTATTCAAAAATTAATTTTTTACTGTCGCAAATTTTAATTACGCCAGGGATTGCCTTTTCTATAGTTAATTATTCAAAAAATAATTTTCAACTGTCGCAAATTTTAATTGCGCCAGGGATTGCCTTTTCTACAGTAAATTGTTCAAAAAATAATTTTTTACTGTCGCAAATTTTAAATACGCCAGGGATTGCCTTTTCTATAGTAAATTATTCAAAAAATAATTTTCAACTGTCGCCAATTTCAAATCCGCCAGGAATTGCCTTTCCTATAGTAAATTATTCAAAAAATAATTTTGAACTGTCGCAAATTTCAAATCCGCCAGGGATTGCCTTTCCTATAGTAAATTATTCAAAAAATAATTTTCTACTGTCGAAAATTTCAAATCCGCCAGGGATTGCCTTTTCTATAGTAAATTATTCAAAAAATAATTTTATACTGTCGCAAATTTTAATTACGCCAGGGATTGCCTTTTCTATAGTAAATTATTCAAAAACTAATTTTTTACTGTCGCAAATTTTAATTACGCCAGGGATTGCCTTTTCTATAGTAAATTATTCAAAAAATAATTTTCTACTGTCGCAAATTTTAATTGCGCCAGGGATTGCCTTTTCTATAGTACATTATTCAAAAAATAATTTTATACTGTCGCAAATTTTAATTACGCCAGGGATTGCCTTTTCTGTAGTAAATTATTCAAAAAATAATTTTTTACTGTCGCAAATTTTAAGTGCGCCAGGGATTGCCTTTTCTATAGTAAATTTTGCAAAAAATAATTTTCAACTGTCGCAAATTTCAAATCCGCCAGGGATTGCCTTTTCTATAGTAAATTATTCAAAAAATAATTTTCATCTGTCGCAAATTTCAAATCCGCCAGGGATTGCCTTTTCTATAGTAAACTTTTCAAAAAATAATTTTCTACTGTCGCAAATTTTAATTACGCCAGGGATTGCCTTTTCTATAGTAAATTATTCAAAAAATAATTTTTTACTGTCGCAAATTTTAAGTACACCAGGGATTGCCTTTTCTATAGTTAATTCTGCAAAAAATAATTTTCAACTGTCGCAAATTTCAAATCCGCCAGGGATTGCCTTTTATATAGTAAATTTTGCAAAAAAATAATTTTTTTCTGTCGCAAATTTTAAATATCCCAGGGATTGCTTTTTCTATAGTAAATTATTCAAAAAATAATTTTCTACTGTCGCAAATTTTAATTACGCCAGGGATTGCCTTTTCTATAGTAAACTTTTCAAAAAATAATTTTTTACTGTCGCAAATTTTATATACACCAGGGATTGCCTTTTCTATAGTAAATTATTCAAAAAATAATTGTCTACTGTCGCAAATTTTAATTACGCCAGGGATTGCCTTTTCTATAGTAAATTATTCAAAAAATAATTTTCTACTGTCGCAAATTTTAATTACGCCAGGGATTGCCTTTTCTATAGTAAATTATTCAAAAAATTATTTTCAACTGTCGCAAATTTTAAGTGCGCCAGGGATTGCCTTTTCTATAGTAAATTTTGCAAAAAATAATTTTCAACTGTCGCAAATTTTAATTACGCCAGGGATTGCCTTTTCTATAGTAAACTTTTCAAAAAATAATTTTCTACTGTCGCAAATTTTAATTACGCCAGGGATTGCCTTTTCTATAGTAAATTATTCAAAAAATAATTTTTTACTGTCGCAAATTTTAATTACGCCAGGGATTGCCTTTTCTATAGTTAATTCTGCAAAAAATAATTTTCAACTGTCGCAAATTTCAAATCCGCCAGGGATTGCCTTTTCTATAGTAAATTATTAAAAAAATAATTTTCTACTGTCGCAAATTTTAATTGCGCCAGGGATTGCCTTTTCTATAGTAAATTATTCAAAAAATAATTTTTTACTGTCGCAAATTTTAACTACGCCAGGGATTGCCTTTTCTATAGTAAAATTTTCAAAAAATAATTTTCTACTGTCGCAAATTTTAATTACGCCAGGGATTGCCTTTTCTATAGTAAATTATTCAAAAAATAATTTTCAACTGTCGCAAATTTTAATTACGCCAGGGATTGCCTTTTCTATAGTAAATTTTGCAAAAAAATAATTTTTTACTGTCGCAAATTTTAAATATCCCAGGGATTGCTTTTCTATAGTAAATTATTCAAAAAATAATTTTCTACTGTCGCAAATTTTAATTACCCCAGGGATTGCCTTTTCTATAGTAAACTTTTCAAAAAATAATTTTTTACAGTCGCAAATTTTATATACGCCAGGGATTGCCTTTTCTATAGTAAATTATTCAAAAAATAATTGTCTACTGTCGCAAATTTTAATTACGCCAGGGATTGCCTTTTCTATAGTAAATTATTCACAAAATAATTTTCAACTGTCGCAAATTTTAATTGCGCCAGGGATTGCCTTTTCTATAGTAAATTATTCAAAAAATAATTTTTTACTGTCGCAAATTTTAATTGCGTCAGGGATTGCCTTTTCTATAGTAAATTATTCAAAAAATAATTTTCAACTGTCGCAAATTTTAATTACGCCAGGGATTGCCTTTTCTATAGTAAACTTTTCAAAAAATAATTTTCAACTGTCGCAAATTTCAAATCCGCCAGGGATTGCCTTTTCTATAGTAAATTTTGCAAAAAATAATTTTCAACTGTCGCAAATTTTAATTACGCCAGGGATTGCCTTTTCTATAGTAAACTTTTCAAAAAATAATTTTCTACTGTCGCAAATTTTAATTACGCCAGGGATTGCCTTTTCTATAGTAAATTATTCAAAAAATAATTTTCAACTGTCGCAAATTTTAATTGCGCCAGGGATTGCCTTTTCTATAGTAAATTATTCAAATAAGAATTTTTTACCGTCGCAAATTTTAAGTGCGCCAGGGATTGCCTTTTCTATAGTAAATTTTGCAAAAAATAATTTTCAACTGTCGCAAATTTTAATTACGCCAGGGATTGCCTTTTCTATAGTAAACTTTTCAAAAAATAATTTTCTACTGTCGCAAATTTTAATTACGCCAGGGATTGCCTTTTCCATAGTAAATTATTCAAAAAATAATTTTCAACTTTCGCAAATTTTAATTGCGCCAGGGATTGCCTTTTCTATAGTAAATTATTCAAAAAATAATTTTTTACTGTCGCAAATTTCAAATCCGCCAGGGATTGCCTTTTCTATAGTAAACTTTTCAAAAAATATTTTTTTACTATCGCAAGTTTTAATTACGCCAGGGATTGCCTTTTCTATAGTAAAATATTCAAAAAATAATTTTCTACTGCCGCAAATTTTAATTACGCCAGGTATTGCCTTTTCTATAGTAAATTATTCAAAAAATAATTTTTTACTGTCGCAAATTTTAATTGCGCCAGGGATTGCCTTTTTTATAGTAAATTATTCAAAAAATAATTTTCAACTGTCGCAAATTTTAATTGGCCAGGGATTGCCTTTTCTATAGTAAATTATTCAAAAAATAATTTTTTACTGTCGCAAATTTCAAATCCGCCAGGGATTGCCTTTTCTATAGTAAATTATTCAAAAAATAATTTTATACTGTCGCAAATTTTAATTGCGCCAGGGATTGCCTTTTCTATAGTAAATTATTCAAAAAATAATTTTCAACTGTCGCAAATTTTAATTACGCCAGGGATTGCCTTTTCTATAGTAAATTATTCAAAAAATAATTTTCAACTGTCGCAAATTTCAAATCCGCCAGGGATTGCCTTTTCTATAGTAAATTATTCAAAAAATAATTTTCAACTGTCGCAAATTTTAATTGCGCCAGGGATTGCCTTTTCTATAGTAAATTATTCAAAAAATAATTTTCTACTGTCGCAAATTTTAATTACGCCAGGGATTGCCTTTTCTATAGTAAATTATTCAAAAAATAATTTTCTACTGTCGCAAATTTTAATTACGCCAGGGATTGCCTTTTATATAGTAAATTATTCAAAAAAGAATTTTCTACTGTCGCAAATTTTAATTACGCCAGGGATTGCCTTTTCTATAGTAAATTATTCAAAAAATAATTTTCAACTGCCGCAAATTTTAATTACACCAGGGATTGCCTTTTCTATAGTAAATTATTCAAAAAATAATTTTATACTGTCGCAAATTTCAAATCCGCCCGGGATTGCCTTTTCTATAGTAAATTATTCAAAAAATAATTTTCAACTGTCGCAAATTTTAAATACGACAGGGATTGCCTTTTCTATAGTAAATTATTCAAAAAATAATTTTATACTGTCGCAAATTTCAAATCCGCCAGGGATTGTCTTTTCTATAGTAAATTATTCAAAAAATAATTTTCAACTGTCGCAAATTTCAAATCCGCCAGGGATTGCCTTTTCTATAGTAAATTATTCAAAAAATAATTTTCAACTGTCGCAAATTTCAAATCCGCCAGGGATTGCCTTTTCTATAGTAAATTATTCAAAAAATAATTTTTTACTGTGGCAAATTTTAATTGCGCCAGGGATTGCCTTTTCTATAGTAAATTATTCAAAAAATAATTTTCAACTGTCGCAAATTTCAAATCCGCCAGGGATTACCTTTTCTATAGTAAATTATTCAAAAAATAATTTTCAACTGTCGCAAATTTCAAATCCGCCAGGGATTGCCTTTTCTATAGTAAATTATTCAAAAAATAATTTTATACTGTCGCAAATTTCAAATCCGCCCGGGATTGCCTTTTCTATAGTAAATTATTCAAAAAATAATTTTCAACTGTCGCAAATTTTAAATACGACAGGGATTGCCTTTTCTATAGTAAATTATTCAAAAAATAATTTTCAACTGTCGCAAATTTCAAATCCGCCAGGGATTGCCTTTTCTATAGTAAATTATTCAAAAAATAATTTTATACTGTCGCAAATTTCAAATCCGCCAGGGATTGCCTTTTCTATAGTAAATTATTCAAAAAATAATTTTATACTGTCGCAAATTTTAATTGCGCCAGGGATTGCCTTTTCTATAGTAAATTATTCAAAAAATAACTTTTACCTATCGCAAGTTTTAATTACGCCAGGGATTGCCTTTTCTATAGTAAATTATTCAAAAAATAATTTTTTACTGTCGCAAATTTTAAATACGCCAGGGATTGCCTTTTCTATAGTAAATTATTCAAAAAATAATTTTCTACTGTAGCAAATTTTAATTACGCCAGGGATTGCCTTTTCTATAGTAAATTATTCAAAAAATAATTTTCTACTGTCGCAAATTTTAATTACGCCAGGGATTGCATTTTCTATAGTAAATTATTCAAACAATAATTTTCTACTGTCGCAAATTTTAATTGCGCCAGGGATTGCCTTTTCTATAGTAAATTATTCAAAAAATAATTTTTTACTGTCGCAAATTTTAAGTGCGCCAGGGATTGCCTTTTCTATAGTAAATTATTCAAAAAATAATTTTTTACTATCGCAAATTTTAAGTGCGCCAGGGATTGCCTTTTCAAAAAATAATTTTCTACTGTCGCAAATTTTAATTACGCCAGGGATTGCCTTTTCTATAGTAAATTATTCAAAAAATAATTTTCTACTATCGCAAGTTTTAATTACGCCAGGGATTGCCTTTTCTATAGTAAATTATTCAAAAAATAATTTTGTACTGTCGCAAATTTTAATTGCGCCAGGGATTGCCTTTTCTATAGTAAATTATTCAAAAAATAATTTTTTACTGTCGCAAATTTTAAATACGCCAGGGATTGCCTTTTCTATAGTAAATTATTCAAAAAATAATTTTCTACTGTCGCAAATTTCAATTACGCCAGGGATTGCCTTTTCTATAGTAAATTATTCAAAAAATAATTTTCAACTGTCGCAAATTTTAATTGCGCCAGGGATTGCCTTTTCTATAGTAAATTATTCAAAAAATAATTTTTTACTATCGCAAATTTTAAGTGCGCCAGGGATTGCCTTTTCTATAGTAAATTATTCAAAAAATAATTTTCAACTGCCGCAAATTTTAATTACGCCAGGGATTGCCTTTTCTATAGTAAATTATTCAAAAAATAATTTTCAACTGTCGCAAATTTCAAATCCGCCAGGGATTGCCTTTTCTATAGTAAATTATTCAAAAAATAATTTTATACTGTCGCAAATTTCGAATCCGCCAGGGATTGCCTTTTCTATAGTAAATTATTCAAAAAATAATTTTATACTGTCGCAAATTTCAAATCCGCCAGGGATTGCCTTTTCTATAGTAAATTATTCAAAAAATAATTTTATACTGTCGCAAATTTCAAATCCGCCAGGGATTGCCTTTTCTATAGTAAATTATTCAAAAAATAATTTTCAACTGTAGCAAATTTCGAATCCGCCAGGGATTGCCTTTTCTATAGTAAATTATTCAAAAAATAATTTTCAACTGTCGCAAATTTCAAATCCGCCTGGGATTGCCTTTTCTATAGTAAATTATTCAAAAAATATTTTTTTACTTTCGCAAATTTTAATTACGCCAGGGATTGCCTTTTCTATAGTAAATTATTCAAAAAATAATTTTCAACTGTCAAAAATTTCAAATCCGCCAGGGATTGCCTTTTCTATAGTAAATTATTCAAAAAATAATTTTATACTGTCGCAAATTTCAAATCCGCCAGGGATTGCCTTTTCTATAGTAAATTATTCAAAAAATAATTTTTTACTATCGCAAGTTTTAATTACGCCAGGGATTGCCTTTTCTATAGTAAATTATTCAAAAAATAATTTTATACTGTTGCAAATTTTAATTGCGCCAGGGATTGCCTTTTCTATAGTAAATTATTCAAAAAATAATTTTCTACTGTAGCAAATTTTAATTACGCCAGGGATTGCCTTTTCTATAGTAAATTATTCAAAAAATAATTTTCTACTGTCGCAAATTTTAATTACGCCAGGGATTGCCTTTTCTATAGTAAATTATTCAAACAATAATTTTCTACTGTCGCAAATTTTAATTGCGCCTGGGATTGCCTTTTCTATAGTAAATTATTAAAAAATAATTTTTTACTGTCGCAAATTTTAAGTGCGCCAGGGATTGCCTTTTCTATAGTAAATTATTCAAAAAATAATTTTTTACTATCGCAAATTTTAAGTGCGCCAGGGATTGCCTTTTCAAAAAATAATTTTCTACTGTCGCAAATTTTAATTACGCCAGGGATTGCCTTTTCTATAGTAAATTATTCAAAAAATAATTTTCTACTATCGCAAGTTTTAATTACGCCAGGGATTGCCTTTTCTATAGTAAATTATTCAAAAAATAATTTTCTACTGTAGCAAATTTTAATTACGCCAGGGATTGCCTTTTCTATAGTAAATTATTCAAAAAATAATTTTTTACTGTCGCAAATTTTAAGTGCGCCAGGGATTGCCTTTTCTATAGTAAATTATTCAAAAAATAATTTTCTACTGTCGCAAATTTTAATTACGCCAGGGATTGCCTTTTCTACAGTAAATTATTCAAACAATAATTTTCTACTGTCGCAAATTTTAATTACGCCAGGGATTGCCTTTTCTATAGTAAATTATTCAAAAATAATTTTTTACTGTCGCAACTTTTAAGTGCACCAGGGATTGCCTTTTCTATAGTAAATTATTCAAAAAATAATTTTTTACTATCGCAAATTTTAAGTGCGCCAGGGATTGCCTTTTCAAAAAATAATTTTCTACTGTCGCAAATTTTAATTACGCCAGGGATTGCCTTTTCTATAGTAAATTATTCAAAAAATAATTTTCTACTATCGCAAGTTTTAATTACGCCAGGGATTGCCTTTTCTATAGTAAATTATTCAAAAAATAATTTTATACTGTCGCAAATTTTAATTGCGCCAGGGATTGCCTTTTCTATAGTAAATTATTCAAAAAATAATTTTTTACTGTCGCAAATTTTAAATACGCCAGGGATTGCCTTTTCTATAGTAAATTATTCAAAAAATAATTTTCTACTGTAGCAAATTTTAATTACGCCAGGGATTGCCTTTTCTATAGTAAATTATTCAAAAAATAATTTTCAACTGTCGCAAATTTTAATTGCGCCAGGGATTGCCTTTTCTATAGTAAATTATTCAAAAAATAATTTTTTACTATCCCAAATTTTAAGTGCGCCAGGGATTCCCTTTTCTATAGTAAATTATTCAAAAAATAATTTTCTACTGTCGCAAATTTTAATTACGCCAGGGATTGCCTTTTCTATAGTAAATTATTCAAAAAAATAATTTTCTACTGTCGCAAATTTTAATTGCGCCAGGGATTGCCTTTTCTATAGTAAATTATTCAAAAAATAATTTTCTACTGTCGCAAATTTTGATTACGCCAGGGATTGCCTTTTCTACAGTAAATTCTTCAAAAATTAATTTTTTACTGTCGCAAATTTTAAATACGCCAGGGATTGCCTTTTCTATAGTAAATTATTCAAAAAATAACTTTTTACTGTTGAAAATTTTAAGTGCGCCAGGGATTGCCTTTTCTATAGTAAATTATTCAAAAAATAATTTTCAACTGTCGCAAATTTTAATTGCGACAGGTATTGCCTTTTCTATAGTAAATTATTCAAAAAATGATTTTCTACTCTCGCAAATTTTAATTGCGCCAGGGATTGCCTTTTCTATAGTAAATTATTCAAATAATAATTTTATACTGTCGCAAATTTTAATTGCGCCAGGAATTGCCTTTTCTATAGTAAATTATTCAAAAAATAATTTTTTACTGTCGCAAATTTTAAATATCCCAGGGATTGCCTTTTCTATAGTAAACTTTTCAAAACATAATTTTCTACTTTCGCAAATTTTAATTGCGCCAGGGATTGCCTTTTCTATAGTAAATTATTCAAAAAATAATTTTTTTGTGTCGCAAATTTTAAGTGCGCCAGGGATTGCCTTTTCTATAGTAAATTATTCAAAAAATAATTTTCTACTGTCGCAAATTTTAATTGCGCCAGGGATTGCCTTTTCTATAGTAAATTATTCAAAAAATAATTTTCTACTGTCGCAAATTTTAATTGCGCCAGGGATTGCCTTTTCTATAGTAAATTATTCAAAAAATAATTTTCTACTGTCGCAAATTTTAAGTACGCCAGGGATTGCCTTTTCTATAGTAAATTATTCAAAAAATAATTTTTTACTGTCGCAAATTTTAAGTGCGCCAGGGATTGCCTTTTCTATAGTAAATTATTCAAAAAATAATTTTCTACTGTCGCAAATTTTAATTGCGCCAGGGATTGCCTTTTCTATAGTAAATTATTCAAAAAATAATTTTATACTGTCGCAAATTTTAATTGCGCCAGGGATTGCCTTTTCTATAGTAAATAATTCAAGAAATAATTTTCAACTGTCGCAAATTTTAACTGCGCCAGGGATTGCCTTTTATATAGTAAATTATTCAAAAAATAATTTTCTACTGTCGCAAATTTTAATTGCGCCAGGGATTGCCTTTTCTACAGTAAATTATTCAAAAAATAATTTTATACTGTCGCAAATTTTAATTGCGCCAGGGATTGCCTTTTCTATAGTAAATTATTCAAAAAATAATTTTCTACTGTCGCAAATTTTAATTACGCCAGGGATTGCCTTTTCTATAGTAAATTATTCAAAAAATAATTTTCAACTGTCGCAAATTTTAATTGCGCCAGGGATTGCCTTTTCTATAGTAAATTATTCAAAAAATAATTTTTTACTATCGCAAATTTTAAGTGCGCCAGGGATTGCCTTTTCAAAAAATAATTTTCTACTGTCGCAAATTTTAATTACGCCAGGGATTGCCTTTTCTATAGTAAATTATTCAAAAAATAATTTTCTACTATCGCAAGTTTTAATTACGCCAGGGATTGCCTATAGTAAATTATTCAAAAAATAATTTTGTACTGTCGCAAATTTTAATTGCGCCAGGGATTGCCTTTTCTATAGTAAATTATTCAAAAAATAATTTTTTACTGTCGCAAATTTTAAATACGCCAGGGATTGCCTTTTCTATAGTAAATTATTCAAAAAATAATTTTCTACTGTCGCAAATTTCAATTACGCCAGGGATTGCCTTTTCTATAGTAAATTATTCAAAAAATAATTTTCAACTGTCGCAAATTTTAATTGCGCCAGGGATTGCCTTTTCTATAGTAAATTATTCAAAAAATAATTTTTTACTATCGCAAATTTTAAGTGCGCCAGGGATTGCCTTTTCTATAGTAAATTATTCAAAAAATAATTTTCAACTGCCGCAAATTTTAATTACGCCAGGGATTGCCTTTTCTATAGTAAATTATTCAAAAAATAATTTTCAACTGTCGCAAATTTCAAATCCGCCAGGGATTGCCTTTTCTATAGTAAATTATTCAAAAAATAATTTTATACTGTCGCAAATTTCGAATCCGCCAGGGATTGCCTTTTCTATAGTAAATTATTCAAAAAATAATTTTATACTGTCGCAAATTTCAAATCCGCCAGGGATTGCCTTTTCTATAGTAAATTATTCAAAAAATAATTTTATACTGTCGCAAATTTCAAATCCGCCAGGGATTGCCTTTTCTATAGTAAATTATTCAAAAAATAATTTTCAACTGTAGCAAATTTCGAATCCGCCAGGGATTGCCTTTTCTATAGTAAATTATTCAAAAAATAATTTTCAACTGTCGCAAATTTCAAATCAATTCAAATAATTTTCTACTGTCGCAAATTTTAATTGCGCCAGGGATTGCCTTTTCTACAGTAAATTATTCAAAAAATAATTTTATACTGTCGCAAATTTTAATTGCGCCAGGGATTGCCTTTTCTATAGTAAATTATTCAAAAAATAATTTTCTACTGTCGCAAATTTTAATTACGCCAGGGATTGCCTTTTCTATAGTAAATTATTCAAAAAATAATTTTCAACTGTCGCAAATTTTAATTGCGCCAGGGATTGCCTTTTCTATAGTAAATTATTCAAAAAATAATTTTTTACTATCGCAAATTTTAAGTGCGCCAGGGATTGCCTTTTCAAAAAATAATTTTTCTACTGTCGCAAATTTTAATTACGCCAGGGATTGCCTTTTCTATAGTAAATTATTCAAAAAATAATTTTCTACTATCGCAAGTTTTAATTACGCCAGGGATTGCCTATAGTAAATTATTCAAAAAATAATTTTGTACTGTCGCAAATTTTAATTGCGCCAGGGATTGCCTTTTCTATAGGTAAATTATTCAAAAAAATAATTTTTTACTGTCGCAAATTTTAAATACGCCAGGGATTGCCTTTTCTATAGTAAAATTATTCAAAAAATAATTTTCTACTGTCGCAAATTTCAATTACGCCAGGGATTGCCTTTTCTATAGTAAATTATTCAAAAAATAATTTTCAACTGTCGCAAATTTTAATTGCGCCAGGGATTGCCTTTTCTATAGTAAATTATTCAAAAAATAATTTTTTACTATCGCAAATTTTAAGTGCGCCAGGGATTGCCTTTTCTATAGTAAATTATTCAAAAAATAATTTTCAACTGCCGCAAATTTTAATTACGCCAGGGATTGCCTTTTCTATAGTAAATTATTCAAAAAATAATTTTCAACTGTCGCAAATTTCAAATCCGCCAGGGATTGCCTTTTCTATAGTAAATTATTCAAAAAATAATTTTATACTGTCGCAAATTTCGAATCCGCCAGGGATTGCCTTTTCTATAGTAAATTATTCAAAAAATAATTTTATACTGTCGCAAATTTCAAATCCGCCAGGGATTGCCTTTTCTATAGTAAATTATTCAAAAAATAATTTTATACTGTCGCAAATTTCAAATCCGCCAGGGATTGCCTTTTCTATAGTAAATTATTCAAAAAATAATTTTCAACTGTAGCAAATTTCGAATCCGCCAGGGATTGCCTTTTCTATAGTAAATTATTCAAAAAAATAATTTTCAACTGTCGCAAATTTCAAATCCGCCTGGGATTGCCTTTTCTATAGTAAATTATTCAAAAAATATTTTTTTACTTTCGCAAATTTTAATTACGCCAGGGATTGCCTTTTCTATAGTAAATTATTCAAAAAATAATTTTCAACTGTCAAAAATTTCAAATCCGCCAGGGATTGCCTTTTCTATAGTAAATTATTCAAAAAATAATTTTATACTGTCGCAAATTTCAAATCCGCCAGGGATTGCCTTTTCTATAGTAAATTATTCAAAAAATAATTTTTTACTATCGCAAGTTTTAATTACGCCAGGGATTGCCTTTTCTATAGTAAATTATTCAAAAAATAATTTTATACTGTTGCAAATTTTAATTGCGCCAGGGATTGCCTTTTCTATAGTAAATTATTCAAAAAATAATTTTCTACTGTAGCAAATTTTAATTACGCCAGGGATTGCCTTTTCTATAGTAAATTATTCAAAAAATAATTTTCTACTGTCGCAAATTTTAATTACGCCAGGGATTGCCTTTTCTATAGTAAATTATCAAACAATAATTTTCTACTGTCGCAAATTTTAATTGCGCCTGGGATTGCCTTTTCTATAGTAAATTATTAAAAAATAATTTTTTACTGTCGCAAATTTTAAGTGCGCCAGGGATTGCCTTTTCTATAGTAAATTATTCAAAAAATAATTTTTTACTATCGCAAATTTTAAGTGCGCCAGGGATTGCCTTTTCAAAAAATATTTTTCTACTGTCGCAAATTTTAATTACGCCAGGGATTGCCTTTTCTATAGTAAATTATTCAAAAAATAATTTTCTACTATCGCAAGTTTTAATTACGCCAGGGATTGCCTTTTCTATAGTAAATTATTCAAAAAATAATTTTCTACTGTAGCAAATTTTAATTACGCCAGGGATTGCCTTTTCTATAGTAAATTATTCAAAAAATAATTTTTTACTGTCGCAAATTTTAAGTGCGCCAGGGATTGCCTTTTCTATAGTAAATTATTCAAAAAATAATTTTCTACTGTCGCAAATTTTAATTACGCCAGGGATTGCCTTTTCTACAGTAAATTATTCAAACAATAATTTTCTACTGTCGCAAATTTTAATTACGCCAGGATTGCCTTTTCTATAGTAAATTATTCAAAAATAATTTTTTACTGTCGCAACTTTTAAGTGCACCAGGGATTGCCTTTTCTATAGTAAATTATTCAAAAAATAATTTTTTACTATCGCAAATTTTAAGTGCGCCAGGGATTGCCTTTTCAAAAAATAATTTTTCTACTGTCGCAAATTTTAATTACGCCAGGGATTGCCTTTTCTATAGTAA